>CAUYRH010142223.1:0-19708 GCA_963574655.1 Perodicticus potto | reverse complement strand
ACAAAAAATAGCCGGGTGTTGTGGTGGGCACTTGTAGTCCTAGCTACTTCGGAGGCTAAGGCAAAAAAGTCACCTAAACCCAAGAGCTGGAGGTTGCTGTGAGCTGTGACGCCACGACACTCTACCAAGGGTGACAAAGTGAGACTAAAAAAAAAAAAAAGAACCAGGCACAAAACCATCTTATTTTCACAGGCCCTAAGCTTGGGTTAAACCCAGAAAAATGAAATTTAATGGAGATCAATAAAGAGACTTAAGTTCACAAAAATAGTTACACAAGAACAAGGTATGGGAGGAGAACATACTTTGGTGTTTACTTCATGTTGAAAAAATAATCAACGGTCAGCGCCTGTGGCTCAAGGAGTAGGGTGCCAGCCCCATATGCCAAGGGTGGCGGATTGAAACCCAGCCCTACCCCCGCCCAAAAAAAAAACTGCAAAAAATATAATCTACAGCTTTTAAACCAGGTGCAGTAGCTCATGCCTATAATCCCAGCTATTCAGGAGCTGTGATTGTGCCATTGCACTCCACTCTATTATTTATAGAGATAGCAAGACCTATCTCTAAAAATAATAAGAATCTAGAGCTCTTAAATTGTCCACTAATTCAGTTTTTGTATAAATTGAAATGTGACTACTTAAAAAGCTATTGTAATTTTTGTGCCAATAGTAGAATTAAAGCTTTAAGAGCAAATATAATAGATGCATTGTACTCCACACAGTCAAACCACATTGAAATCTATTGTTTTAGGCTTCCCCACTCTCCCCCCTCACCCCGTATCTTTTTGTTTTTGAGACAGTCTCACTCTGTCACCACAGGGATAGTGCAATAGTGTCATCACAGCTCACTGCCACCTCAAACTCCTGGACTCATGCGATCCTCCTGCCTCAGCCTCCCAAGTAGCTGGAACTCCAGGCAGGCACTATCACACCCAGCTAATTTTTCTATTTTTAGTAGAAATGTTTTTAGTAGAGACGGGATCTTGCTCTTTCTCAGGCTGGTCTCAAACTCCTGAGCTCAAGCAATCCTCCCGCCTTAAATTAATTTTTTAAACTAAGATATATTTAGTTGAGAACTGCCAGGATAAGTCTAGAAACTATCTGATATGAAGGATGGATGAAGGAGCTTTAATCTAGCTATTTAGACTGAAAAAGATAAACATTTAAGTTGCCTTCAATGCTGCAAAGAGATATTAATCTCTTTTGCTCCAAAGAAGATAAAACAAATGGATCAAAGTTAAAAATGCATAGAACAACATAATGTAGAAGGAAAGATTTCCTAACAACAGGATTTATCTAATGCATGTTAGCTGAGAATTAGCTCCCTATTGTTGAAAGTACTAAAAAACTAAGTAGCTTCTTTACCTTCTGTTAGGTATGCTATAGAAGGGATTTTGTTTGATGGGAAGTTGAACTAGTATGACTTGTGGGGGCTATCCAACTCCAACACTTGGAAATAACTAAAATTAAAAAGTCTGATGACACAAAGTGTTAGTAAGGATAGGGAGCAACTCAAACATTGCCGATAGCAATGGAAAATGAGATAGCTACTTTAGAAAACTGTTCGGCACTTTCTAATAAAGTTAAATGTTATCTGTTGTGACAACGTGTCCGTAAAGAGACTTGTATAGGAATGTTCATAACAGCTTATTCATAATGCAAGTGGAGTATCCTTTATCTATAATACTTTGGACCAGAAGTATTTCAGATTTCAGATCTTTTCAGATTTTGGAATGTTTGCATATATAATACATAATGAGGTATCTTGAGAATGGAACCCAAGTCTAAACACAAAATTCATTTGTTTCATATATACTTTATACACATAGCCTGAGAGTAATTTTATACAATATTTTTAATAATTTTGTGCACAAAACAGACAAGTGTGTGCATGAGGTCAGATGTGGAATTTTCCACTGGTGCTGTCATGTCAATAGTCAAAAAAATATTCATTTTGGAGCATTTCACATTTTGGGTTTTTGCATTAGGGATACTCAGCTTATAATCAAAAACTATAAATGGTCCAAATGTCTGTTAACAGGACAATAGATAAGTATATGATGATATATCTATACTATAAAATACTCCTCAGCAGTAAAAATGAACTCACTGAAAAATTCAGTGAATCTCAGAAACGTGTGTGAAGAAGGCTAGATGCTCAAGTATATGTTGTAGAAAATTACATTCTTTTTATGAAATTCAAATATGGGTAAATGTAATACATGGTGCTAAAAGTCAAAATGGGAATAGAAATTGTCTTATAAAAGGAGCATGAGGAAACATTCGGGGTGATGGAAATACCCTATATCTTGATTTGAGTAATAGTATCATGGATATGTACATCCCTCAAAACTCATCAGATCTACATGCTGAAGAGTTGTGCATTTTACTATGTGTAAGTTACACCTCAAAAGAAGAAAAAAAACAGTACTTGGAAAAGATACGGGTTTAAACGTAGAGCTTAATTTTAGCTCTTCTGACTAAAGGAATTGAATAGGCCCTAGTGGGTGGGACACTACTGTTTTTCCATTTGGAGAAATGTATACTTTTTGAAATAATTAGTTTAAAAAGTAAACTTTGGGAACATAACCTGTTTAAGCTTACATAATAATCATATTACACAGTACCAATAATTCTAAATTCTCTTAAAAATTGAACATTAAATTTATGCTTTTTCCTCCCCAGCATGGTGCCTGTGTAAATGCAATGGACTTGTGGCAGTTCACTCCTCTTCATGAGGCAGCTTCTAAAAACAGAGTTGAAGTGTGTTCTCTTCTCTTAAGTTATGGTGCAGATCCAACACTGCTGAATTGTCACAATAAAAGTGCTATCGACTTGGCTCCCACACCACAGTTAAAAGAAAGATTAGCATGTGAGTATACAGTTATGAATGTTCAGCTATGGTATTGTGATATCAATAAACTAAACTTTTTTTCTTGTTTTTAGAAATAAATAGAATATTTTTCTTAGTCTTGGGTGTATCTATTGTTGTTTAGACTAACGTTTAATAATTTGAAAGTTTCTACTTCAGATACTGTGAAAATATATTTAATTAGTTTTTTCAAGTTGCGTTTTATGCTTTTTATGTGACTGTTTTATTAGGTGGTATCCTTTTAAAACAAAGCATTTGAATTATTTCTATCTTTGACATTACTTTCTAGTTAATTTATGAAGCTATGATGTTGCATTGTTATGTGTCAGATTGCTGTCTTGTAACCATAGTCTCCAGATCTTAACATCGAATATTCTTTGGTACCTGGACCAAGTTCGGTGGTTTTCTGAGCACAGTTGAAGTAAATGTAGTGAGAAATAACCATCTAGTTTAGATACATATACATAGGCAACTTGCATTGGACTTGTATTATTCTGGAATAATAAAGGATAATGGGTAGTTTCACAAGTCTGACGAGTAAAAGAGAAATCTTGTGAAAATGCCCTCTTTTATTTGATCATTATAGGTGGCTCTTGGAAATAACCAGCTTATCTAGTTTCTAATTTTTTGATAGGTATGAGCAAAACTATCTGCTGCTGCCATAATGTCAGTATAGGGATTATGATCATCCTTTATTTCTTTACTGATAAGAGTTTTATGCTTTGAGAAATTCTGAGAACTCTCTGGTCTAGGAATAGTGCAGTACTCCAGATATCTCTAGACCATGATTCTCAACCTTCCTAATGCCACAGCCCTTTAATCAGTTCCTGTGGGTCACGACCCACAGGTTGAGAACCTCTGCTCCCTAGACCAATTATGAATTAGAGCAGACCATGAGTCTGCCATGGGCTAAACCTGTGTGTACACTCAGGAATGAATTGGGCCATGACTAAGGGGAACTAGAGTACCACTGTCTACATTTTCAGGGGTTATATCTGGAGAACATTTTTAGAACCTCATTCTGGCTGTGTCGGAAGATTATTTTAAAAATAATTTTAAGGAAAATACTAGATAAGCCCCCACTATCAATCTGAAAATTCTCATGTAGATTTAAGTGCTTTTTCTTCACCTAGATGAATTTAAAGGCCACTCGTTGCTTCAGGCTGCACGGGAAGCTGATGTTACACGAATCAAAAAACATCTCTCTCTGGAAATGGTGAATTTCAAACATCCTCAAACTCATGAAACAGCATTGGTAATGTTTCAGATTTAAGTTTTTAAAATATAATAAAAAACATTCCAAACTAATAATAATATCCTTCCTCTGTTTAGTAAGAGCATTGTTTTTAAAAATGTATACTTTTTAAAATTTAATGCCTGCACATACATACATTTCAAATACTACCTCACCCCTTAAAAGGTAATACCATTATTAGTTTGAGAATCCTTCCAGGGGGGAGAAGAATGTATTCTGGGCTCGGCGCCTGTGGCTCAACAGGCTAAGGTGCCAGCCACAAACACCTGAGCTGGTGGGTTCAAATCCAGCCTGGGCCCGCCAAACAACAATGGTGGCTGCAACCAAAAAAACAAAACATGGCCCGGGCGTTGTGGCAGGCGCCTGTAGTCCCAGCTACTTGGGAGGCAGAGGCGGGAGACTCACTTGAGCCCAGGAATTGGAGGTTGCTGTGAGCTGTGATGCCATGGCACTCTATCCAGGGTGACAGTTTGAGGCTCTGTCTCAAAAAAAAATAAAATAAAATGTATTCTGGTATATATTACATTATATGTAACTTTTTTTTATGATAAATGGTACATATCATTTCCAGTATTACAGTTTTCCTCAAAATTAGGTGTAAAGTGTGAACACGGTATTTTAGAGGCTACTTCCTTGATAGAGGTAATAATAATTGTGGAGCTGTAACAAAGTAGATATGAATAGAGAACTCTAAGGAAAGGCAGTCTGAAAAGAATGAGAGCTAGTAGGAATAGGTGGTAGGAGATAGGGGAAGAAATGGTGTAATCAGCCACTACCTCAAAAGTAGAAATTTCAAAGAAAAAAGTCGATTATATGAATTGTACAGTGTGCTTTGAGAAGGAGTAGATAATATGTTTAGGAACAGATTTCACTCATGGTAGTCTTACTTACCTAATATCTTTTATGGTAAAATTGCTTCCTTATGCCGTAAGTAAACTCTGTGAAATTTATATAGAAACCCATCTATGAGACATTTTGGATGGTTTTGTTACTTGTAAGAAACATTCAAGTAAAAATAGAAATAGCATAGCTATTAATAAGAAATGTTAGAGCAAAATTGAAACCACAACAGCATTAAAACTATACAGAGAAACTTGGAAAGACTGACATCATGGAAAATTTCCTGGTTTGAAAAGCTGATATTACATGATGTTCTCCCCTGACTACTATTCTGCTAGTAAACAACTTACTCTTGTAATTAACCTTAAAACATACAGTATTGTTTGGTAGTAATGGTGCAGGAGCAGTTTTTTCCAGATTCCCAGAGGTCACAGGCATGGTGGGGTCCAATTTGAGGTGGATGTAATAAAGAACTTTTGGAAATAAACTGCAAGGTTATTTGTTCTCTTTGCCCTCCTGATAGATGTCCTGAGATGATACCCATAGCATATCAAAGAAGCTGTGTTCACCAATTAGAATTGTTATTATTGAGGGTAAATAAGTTATTTTGGTGATAGAAACATCAAAGAATGGACCTGTAGCAAAGACATGAGTTTCAGATAGATAAGCTTTATGATTAACAACAGGTTAAAGTCAGAGAACAAATTTCATGTTTACTATATATTTAGATGTATAATTTGCTGAAAAATAACCCAGAACTTTTTATTCATGGATTTTTTTAGGTTTCCATTGTAACATATATACAGTGATTTAGTCATTTATCATTTAGACATTATGGAACATCTCTTGTGCATGAGTATCATCCTACATGTTGGGGATGCAAAGATGAGGGCTATGACCATAAGATACATATTTAGGCAAATGCCTACATCCTGTCTCCCTTTTTCCTCAACACATTGTATGTAAATAATGCAGCCTCAGTCTCCAGATTGTATCAGTTTTCTATCACCAATTTTGTCAAAACAGATAATGCAAGCTCTTTATTACGCTGGAGCAGCTAGTTGAGAAAGATGTAAACACTGCTTAGCTTATCAGCTGTTTCATCAATGTGATTACCAAGAAGAATCCAGAGCAGAAGGGTATTTTGTTATTTTCTCATAAAAGAAACCCCAACCTTTGGGATGTTTTCTTAACCCTTTAAACATTACATAAACGCAAGACTGAGAATAGTGTTTGGAAAGGGATGTTGGTCCCAACAATTTAACTTTTTACCCAGTAGTGGCTTTTTCAAACATACAGGGCAACTATAAAGTTTAATCTGAATATTTAATAACATGTCATCTAATAGATAGAATTTTCAATCTCTGTCAGATACTATACACTATCCAATCAGAAGTCAAGAGCAAAGTTAGGTCAAAAATAAAACAAAGAAGTTAAATAACTTCTTAATTGGAAACCCAGATGTTCTTAAGTAAAAATTAGTTATGTATAGTCCTTGATTAATGCTGCAATTTAAATCATTTAGCATTGTGCTGCTGCATCTCCATATCCCAAAAGAAAGCAAATATGTGAGCTCTTGCTAAGAAAAGGAGCAAACATCAATGAAAAGACTAAAGAGTAAGTATATATTTAATAATTAAATATTATTGACATTTTATTTTTTGGAAAATATCTTTATTGTCTGGCTGACTTTTTCTCTTTAAGATTCTTGACTCCTCTGCACGTGGCATCTGAGAAAGCTCATAATGATGTTGTTGAAGTAGTGGTGAAACATGAAGCAAAGGTATACTTTCTTTTTGGTTATCTTTGGTAATCCAGTGAGTTATTTTTTATTTAGCAGATGAAATGCCTGACTTCCTAAACTATTTACTCTCCCATAAGTATTGCATTTTTCTCTTAATCTACACTTAAAAATAGTCTTACAAATAACTTTTCTAATAACTAATTTTTTTCTAAAAAGTCTATAGGTTTATTCAAATATACCATATCCTTATGTGTCCTTTCTCTATTGACTTTAACCACACTAGTCAAAGATACCCTTAAGACCTTTTTCTAACAGTCCATACTCCAGAATATTCCCAGCTGGAGACATACTGATTCTGACCTATTTTCTTTTCTAGTATAGTCTTTTCTCACTTACATCTTCTATTTTTTGATTGCTATGGCTGTTATTTACTCCAGCCAGTTTTTCTTTCCCTCTTTTATTTCTGTAACTAAGTCTAAAAACTTGAGAAGAAGGAAATAAGCTATTTAAATATTTTGACTAAAAACATTATAGCTCTTCACTGTTCTTTAATTGGCTTTTGTGCACAAAGCATTTTATTCATTGAATAATTATGTTTTCATAAAGGCTAGAAAATCATTTCTTACCCAGAAACTTTGAAAAAAGCTACTCAGTAAAAGATACACATAGCATTCCAGATTGGAAGAGATGACATTCACCTAATTCAGCAGTTTTTGTAGTTTTAGCCACAGCTCCTTGCCTTCTTCAGAAAAAATCTTCAGTTGAAATTCAGTATATTCTATAACAGAGAAAGAATGGAACTTCTCTGGATGAAGGGGGAAGAAAGGAATAGAGACCCTTTCCCTTGTGTGGCCCCTGCGGCCCTTCCCTAAATTAGCTTTGCAGAATAGTTTTCTCATCAGTCCTTTCTTGGGTTTCCATTCATTCAAAGAAACCAGTTAGAATTTTCCACATTTTTTTTGTGTTGTCTCTCAGTGTCCTAATTTCTCTTTGATTTGGGGGAATTCTTGATAATGTATAATCTTGATCTTTCTTATTGTAAATTATTAAATAAAATAAAGTTTATTTCCTCTTGACTGCTTGGCATATCTCATTTGTCTCTTCTATAACTGTTGATTCCTTTTTTTGTACATGTGGTACATTATTTGAAGATTATCTGAACGTGTATTAGATTTGAATTGTGAAACTCAACGAAACAGTCTTGTCTAGGGTAATAACAGTCCAAATTTGTCCCGGTTGTGGGAATTCCAGAACACAGAACTTTTGGTGCTAAACCTAGAGAAGTCCTGGGCAAAATAGGACTGGTTGATAACCCTAATCTTAAAACAAAGTAGTATCTGAGTAATGTTTTCAAGTGGATATTTTTCACATTTCAGTGAATTTAGATATCTGAATAAATAATGTAATTGCCCTGAGCATTTTTACTTCTTTTTTTTTTTTTTTTGTAGAGACAGAGTTTCGCTTTATCGCCCTCGGTAGAGTGCCGTGGCGTCACACAGCTCACAGCAACCTCCAAGTCCTGGGCTTAGGCGATTCTCTTGCCTCAGCCTCCGAGTAGCTGGAACTACAGGCGCCCACCATAACGTCCAGCTGTTTTGCTGATTGCAGTTTGGCCAAGGCCCGGTTTAAACCCACCACCTTCGGTATATGGGGCCAGTGCCCTACTTGATGAGCCACAGGCGCCGCCCGCCCTGAGCATTTTTAATCAGCTTTTCAGGTTCTGTGAGAATGGGAACAAGCTATTCAGTTTCAAGTTTTAGGTTCATTGAGTAGGTCTTGGCTACACTGCTATTCAAATATTCTCAAACACTCCAGTGTCCACAGGATTGATTACTAAGGAATTAATTTATTAGTTATGTTGTGAAGAATTATTTTCATGACAAGGAGGGTGGGGATGAGGATGAAATGGGGCAGTCTTTTTATTTTTATTTTTTTTAAATAGCTGGGACTACAGGTGCCCGCCACAACACCCGGCCGTTTTTTTTTTTTTTTTTTTTGGTTGCAGCTGTTGTCGTTTGGCGGGTCTGGGCTGGATTCGCACCCGCCAGTTTAGGTGTACATGGCTGGCGCCTTAGCCCGTTGAGCCACAGGCGCCGAGCCGAAATGGGGCAGTCTTACAGGTGATTTTTTTTTTTAATTGTGGAAATTTTCAAAGATACAGCCAAGTTGAAAGATCTTTATAGAGAATAACTATACAGCTGCCACTTAAGGTCTGTTACTAATATTTTACTATATTGTTTTATTACATATTGGTTTCTCCTACTTATCAATATATCTGTTTTTCATATTTCAAAGTAATTTGCAGATTACTATACACTTTCTCCTAAAGGCTAGCATATGCACATCAGCTAGAGTTCACTATTAATTTATAGATTTTTGGGTGTAAATTTACATTAATGAAATGTACTCATTAATATGTATTTGCTAAATTTTGACTAATGCTGTGTACATACACTTGTATAACCAAAACTATTAAGATATAGAATATTATCTGTCAGAGGCATTATCCTGTCCCAGGCAATCTCCACCTTGATTTTTTTCTAACATAGGTAAGATTTGCCTAGTGTAGGCCTTCATATCCAAGGAATCATACAAAATACACTCTTTCGTGTAAGCTTTTCCACACCATGTTATACTTTGGTATAACATCCATTTCATCCACGTATCAATAGCTTGTTCCTTTCTATTGCTGGAAGTATTCCAACCATAAAATAGTTATCTGTACAGATTTTACTTTTTCTAACAAATAAGGTAGAAAATTAAGCCAGTAGAAACAAGTGTTTAAATGTTAATGTATCTCTGGCTTTGTTAGTGACTGTTGTCTGTCTTGGAGTGAATCACATTTCTCTGCTTCAGAGATCCATAAAAATACATGGCTTCAACTTTCTTAGGCAATGTGTACCTTTAAATTCATAGTGATTGAATCTATGAATGCTTTAATGCTAAACACAACTGGTATTCAGCATCTTACATTTAACCCAAATTAGGTCTTCCTTCTGATGTCATAAATTTACCTTCATGAATTGGTAAATTTATGCTCTAGATTTTAGCAAAAATACTTCCTAGGCACTGAATAATAGGCTTCATGAAAGAATTGAGACTTAAATTAGTCAGTAGCAAGTGTTCAATATATAATTGGATTGTTTTAAAGTTTGCATTGCAGGCTAATTTCAACTTTTTCTGCATTTTTAAGGTTAATGCTCTGGATAATCTCGGTCAGACTTCTTTGCACAGAGCTGCACATTGTGGTCATCTGCAAACCTGCCGCCTACTCCTGAGCTATGGATGTGATCCTAACATCATATCCCTTCAGGGCTTTACTGCCTTACAGATGGGAAATGAAAACGTGCAGCAACTGCTTCAAGGTATTAAATGCTTCCAGGAAGTCAATTTTTTTTAATTTTTATAATTTTTCATATATCAGGTATTGCAAGTAGGAGTTAGTAATAAAAAAAGTTTTGAGAATTTTTGGCTATTTCTAAACTTATTGCACTTTTAATCAACTTGTAATCAATGCCCAAATGTCATTAATTGATAATTATGATTTTGTTCCAGTAGCATTTCTGTCCAGTTTCTCTGAGTTAAATAGGTTGGCTCTCAAATTTTTATCAAGAATGCTTTTAAGAATAAGATACAGTAGTTGCTATTTCTGTTTAAGGAAAGAAAAACATTAAAAGGCAGATATCTCTTAGTTTAGTAACCCTAGTGACACTAATACCCTAAATACTGGCTCTTCTTCTTTACTTTTTTTAATGCCCTGTGTATTTAAGGCATATAGAATTTGTATAAGGGAATCAACTGTGTGGCTTACTAAAATGTACTTAACAAGTGAATGCACTCATATTCAGTACATTATAAAATATTTAGGTCAAATACCTACACAGATGGTATAGATTAAACAATTCAACCTAGCAGTCTAATTCCATAAATTTTCAGGTCTATTTGTCTACCTCTCTAGCTTTTATTAGAATTTAATGGAGTAGCTTTGACATCTCAGCGCTCAGATAAGAAGAAATGTAATAGATCAACTCTTTCTGTGTTTAATAGTCATTCGTTTTATTTTTGTAGGTTTTTTTGTTTGTTTGTTTGTTTGTTTTGGGGCCTGGGTTGGGCTTGAACCTGCCACCCCCAGTATATGGGGCCAGCACCCTACTCCTTGAGCCACAGGCACTGCCCTTAATAGTCATTCTTGATGATTTTTATGCCTGTGGTACGGAAACCACATTTTGAGAAGCATTACTTGAATAGATGAAGGCAGATGCAACCCTCTGAAGTTTGCCAAAACCAAACTAACTATAAGCCTACTTTCAAAATTCGTTTACTTCTTCATATATTGTTCATTCATTTCAGTGTGAGTTTTGGGGTCAAAACACTAGTCCTATCTCGTTACCTAGTGACAAAATGTACAGTCTTGCCAGTTTTATGCTAAGTATTATTACATATACCTTTCTAACTAGTTTCTTAGAATAAACTATTGAAGTGGAGTATCTAAGTCAAAGGGTGGCATGTAATTGTTAAATTATCTTCTAGAAAAGATTATATGCACTGTTTTACACTCAGTAAAAGTATAGGAAAGCACCTATTTTCTGTCAGCACTGGACATTATGATTCTTTTTTTTTTTTTTTTTTTTTTTTTTTTTGAGACAGAGTCTCAAGCTGTCACCATGGGCAGAATGCTGTGGTGTCATAGCTCACAGCAACCTCCTATTTAAGCTCGAGCGATCCTCTTGCCTCAGTTTTTCTATCTTTATTAGAGACAGGGTCTCGCTGTTGCTCAGGCTGCTCTCAAACGTGAGCTCAAGCAGTCCCCCCACCTTGGCCTCCCAGAGTGCTAGGATTATAGGCGTGAGCCACCGTGCCTGGCCTCATTGTGATTCTTAATATTTTCCTTGGGTGAATGTTCATGTGTGAATTACAGAAGTGAAAAGATACTTCTTTTAGTGCAAACTAGAGAAACACTGTTGATGTAGCTCCCCATTTCCTCTCTGCCTAATAGTGGATGAAAAATATGATCTCATTTTAATTTGCAATTCTGGTTATGAGTAAGTTTGAGCATATTTTAGTGTGTTTTGAGTATGTATGAGTTGCTTGTTCATGTCCTTAGACCATTTGTCTGTTGAGGCTTTCCAGGGTCTTCATCTCATAAGGACACCTTATATATTTAATATATTCTCTTTTGAGATGCATTTTATGATATGATTTTTTTCCATTTTGTTATTTAATGCTGTGTTATGGCCTGACATATTTTTCCAAATATGTTTATGTTTAAATGTTTATTTTGTTCTCAGGTACAAGTGAGATGTTTTCTTCATTTTCTGAGAGATTTTAAATGAACAATAAACATAGAATTTTAGAGCTGGAAATGACATTAGATATTTTCTAGTCCATTCTCTCTCTTTAGAACTGAAAAAATTGGAGGCCCAGGAAGTATAGGTGACTTGCCCCAGTTCAGATGGCAAGTTAATCAAAGAACCATGGTTAGATTTATGGCCGTTGCTCTTCAAATTTAATAATTTACCATCATTCCACACGGCTTGGTTTTGGAGCAGGCTTTTTTTCATCATCTGTTTTGTGTTCTCTCAGATTGCTTATATCACATTTTATGCTTATTATGCACATTTACATATATTGTTTGTATTATATTTTTAAAAGTTTTAAAAGTTTCTTACTACTGCATAGAGATTTCCCACATAATCCACCAAACTGTAAAAGAACTTTACTTTTTGATAAGATGCCTTCTATGAAGCTTGGCTCCATCTTCTAAATAGAATTTAATCATTCTTTTCCCCTCTCTCTTTAGAGGGTATTCCATTAGGTAATTCAGAAGCAGACAGACAATTGTTGGAAGCTGCAAAGGCTGGAGATGTAGAAACTGTAAAAGTAAGATACAATCTTATATTTTTGTTAACTTTGGGTTTTTCTTTTGACATTGCTTAATGAATCTGTCTTGTTATAACAAAAAGCCTGATTTATTTATATGTGCCTTGCTTAGAAAAGTTCAGTAACATAATCTTGTTCTTTTCTGCAAATAAGGAACATTAGGTAATGAAAGAAAAAGATGTTTCAGGCTCGGCACCTGAAGCTCAAGCAGCTAAGACACCAGCCACATATACCAGAGCCAGTGGGTTCGAATCCAGCTTGGCCCTGCCAAACAATAATGGCAACTACAATCAAAAAATGGCCAGGTGTCTTGGCGGCACCTGTGGTCCCAGCTACTTGGGAGGCTGAGGCAAGAGAATCGCTTAAGCCCAGGAGTCAGAGGTTGCTATGAGCTGTAAGAGCCACGGCACTCTACCCAGGGTGACAGCTGGAGCCTCTGTCTCAAAAAAAGAAAAAGACAGTTCAGTTTTGCATTCATCTCAATAAATAATCACATTCACAAATTTAAATGAATACATACAAAACTAAATGGATTTTGCTTAAAGAACCTTGTCGTTTGTTTCTATAAAAGAATAAAGTATATCAAATTATTGTACCTTACTGTTTACATATGACACATAAAACAAGAAGGGAAAAAACAATGTGTCACTGCTGTCTGCAGATTTCTTTTTTTTTTTTTTTTTTCCCACTCTACCTCTGAGGATCCAGTATTTTAGTACAGTAGTAATATGGCGCCACTCAAAGTCACTATCTCCCGTAATCGTCAATTCGTATAGGCCGAGATATTTTTCAGCATTTTTTTAAAAGTCAAAACAATCTGAGGAAGGATTACTCTAAGAAGATTGCTGTAAGAGACTTTGAAAACCACACTTGTCCTATTTGAGAGGTCACTGACAAGTAAAAAGTTTTTTATTTTTTTTTTTATTTTTTAGAAACAGTCTCATTCTGTCACCCTAGGTAGAGTGCTGTGGCATCACAGCTCACAGCAACCTCCAGCTTTTGCGCTTAGGCGATTCTCTTGCCTCAGCCTCCTGAGTAGCTGATACCACAGGCACCCACCACAGCGCCCGGCTATTTTTTGTTGCAGTTTGGCCAGGGCCGGGTTTGAACCCACCACCCTTGGTATATGGGGTTGGCGCCCTACTCACTGAGCCAAAGTTGCTTCCCGACAGGTAATAAGTTTTAAGAAAAAGTTAAATGTATTGGTTTCGTTGATCACAGATGTACCAATTTGAGAAAACTTTATTATTTCTGTGTAATGTTTCAGTCCTTAACAAATCCATTCCACAAAATCAGTAATTTTAGATTTCCAGAGAAAGAAATATAAACGGTGGTCTTATTTGAACTGAAACGTCAAGGGAATTTATTCATTGTCCTTTTAAATGAAGAGCTTTCTAGAAATTGATTTAAAAATTCATGTGATCCTTTCCTGTTATTTTGTCTGTATAGATAGTATAGACATCTCAAATAACTTAAGATTTTATTTTTTATTTTTATTTTTATTTTTTGCACTTTTTGGCCAGGGCCAGGTTTGCACCCATGACCTCCGGTATTCGGGCTGGTGCCCTACTCCTTTGAGCCACAGGTGCCACCCAAGATTTTATTTTTTAAATTTATTTATTTATTTATTTATTTATTTTTTGAGACAGAGCCTCAAGTTGTCGCCTGGGTAGAGTGCTGTGGCATCACAGCTCACTGCAACCTCCAATTCCTGGGCTCAAGCAAGTGTCCTGCCTCTGCCTCCCAAGTAGCTGGGACCACAGGCATCTGCCACAATGCCCAGCCATTTTTTGGTTGCAGCCATCATTGTTGTTTGGCGGTCCCAGGCTGGATTCGAACCCACCAGCTCAGCTGTACGTGGCTGGCGCCTTAGCCTGTTGAGCCACAGGCTCTGAGCCTTTAAATTTATTTTTTAAAGATAAACGCTGAACAGGCACAGTGGCTCACACCTATAATCCTACCACATTGGAAATCCACAGTGGGAGGATCACTTGATAACAGGAGTTCAAGACCAGCCAAAGCAGCATAGCAAGACCCTGCAGGCCAACAAAGAGTAGGAAAGTAGCATGATGTGGCTTGTGCCTATAGTCATAGCTTCTCAGGAGCCTGAGGCAGGAGGATAGCTTGCGCCTCAAGAGTTCAAAGCTGCATTTAGCTATGATTGTACTGTTGCACTCCAGCCTGAGTGACAGAACAAGACCCTGCCTCAAAAAAGGAAAGAAAAAGAAAATACTGAGCGGCGCCCGTGGCTCAGTGGGTAGGTCACCAGCCACATACACCGAGGGTGGTGGGTTCGAACCCAGCCTGGACCAGCTAAAAAACAACAAAGGCAGCTGCAACAAAAAAATAGCCAGGTGTTGTGATGGGCGCCTGTAGTCCCAGCTACTTGGGAGACTGAGGCAAGGGAATTGCTTACATCCAAAAGTTTGCTATGAGCTGTGATGCCACGGCACTCTACCCAGGGCAACAGCTTAAGACTCTGTCTCAAAAAAAAAGAAAAAGGCTTAGTGCCTGTAGCTCAGCAGCTACGGCATCAGCCACATTACACCGGAGCTGGCAGGTTCAAACCCAGCCCAGGCCTGCTAAACAATAATGACAACTACAACAAAAAAATAGCTGGGCGTTGTGGTGGACACCTATAGTCCCAGCTACTTGGGAGGCTGAGGCAAGAGAATTGCATAAGCCCAAGAGTTTGAGGTTGCTGTGAGCTGTGATGCAACGGCACTGTACCGAGGGTGACATAGTGAGACTCTGTCTCAAAAAAAGAATAGTGAATAGTTTATAGAATACAGATTTAATGAGAAAAGAAAAGTCAGACATTTTGAGGTTTCTACTAAATTAATTGAAACAAGAAATAAGAATATATAGCATCATGTGTATACTGTGTTCTGTCCTACAGAAACTGTGTACCGTCCAGAGTGTCAACTGCAGAGACATTGAAGGGCGTCAGTCTACACCACTCCATTTTGCAGCAGGGTATAATAGAGTGTCTGTGGTAGAGTATCTGCTGCAACATGGAGCTGATGTGCATGCTAAAGATAAAGGGCAAGTACCAGCAGTTTTTATGGCCTCTCTTTTCCTTATCTGAAAATATTTTTATGATATTTGGTAGCTCTGTTTTTCCCCAAGGAAATCTGTTTCCTGACATTGGCTTAAGTATTGCTTCTTAATTTCTGTTAAGATTTTACAATGGTTAGCATTTGTATAAAGACTTACTTGCATAATTCCTTATAATTTTGTAATAGCCAAGGAGATTACAGCAATTATAGCATTAGTTGGGGGTGGGGGAGGTTGGTGGCACTTATTTTTTTTTTCCAGGTTAATAGGAGGGTACACATGATTAGGTTTTTTGTTTGTTTTAGTTTGTAAGAGTCTGAGTTGCAGTTGAGCTGGGTTTGTTTTTTAATATTTTGTTTATTTTTTGCTCCTGAGCAGGAACATAAACGCTGGACCTTCAGAATAAAAGTCTGACGTCCTATTGACTGAGCTGTTTGGGCATAGTGCTGATTTTTAATATAGTATATTTTAAAATTTTCATTGAGGATATTTGAGTTCTTCTAATTTATCTTGAAATTATTTTTCATTAAAAATACAGGATTCTAGATGTTGAGTATATAGATGTTTGTCATATTCTCTGCATTTAAAATATTTAAAAAGTTTTTTCCTATAAGCCCATCCAAAAGAATTTATTTCTACTTTCAATAGATTTCGGTTATTTAAAGTAACAGTGTAATTCCTCATGCGGTTCAAGAAATATCTTCATCAGTTATGTATAATTACTTAAAACCTATCTTTCTCTGGCATTATTGCTCATTTAACTTTTCATTTCAGAGGTCTTGTACCTTTGCATAATGCATGTTCTTATGGACATTATGAAGTTGCAGAACTTCTTGTAAAGCATGGAGCAGTAGTTAATGTAGCTGATTTATGGAAATTTACACCTTTACATGAAGCTGCAGCAAAAGGAAAATATGAAATTTGCAAACTTCTACTCCAGGTATATTTGGGTACTTCTGTGGATGGTGTGAACTACATAGAATATGTTTGTGATTTTTTTTTTAATGACTATAAAAAAGTAGTATAACATGGGAAACAAAGTTATCTAATTCTGTGCCCAGATTTCAAAATAGTTGTCATAAACACTTTTATATTTTAATCCTCAAGTACATTTACCACCCCTAGACTTACTTTTGTTATTCTTTTATTTTTTTATTTTTACATATACATGTGTTAATTAGGGTTCCACTTTTTGCCTTCACAGAATTTAAAAGGCTTAAAATTTAATAACAATAACAATGCTTAAGATAAGGACTAGCAACAAAAACCACGTAAAGAATGAACGAAGATAAATACATTCAGAAAAGAAAACAGACGATTACTGTAGATGATTACCTTAACTTACTTTTGTATGTAGTCAAATATCATGTGATAGTTCTTTGATTATCTTTATTTTTCTTTTTTAATACAATTATTGGGTGAATTATTACAAGCCAGATTTATTTACCATTGATAAAATGTCATGTACTTTATTTTACTGTTCATAAAAAGTAAAAACAAGACTCGGTGCCTGTGGCTCAACGTGCTAAGGCGCCAGCCACGTACACCTGAGCTGGCGGGTTCAAATCCAGCCTGGGCCCACCAAACAACAATGACGGCTGCAACCAAAAAATGGCCGGGCGTTGTGACGGGCGCCTGTAGTCCCAGCTACTTGGGAGGCAGAGGCAAGAGACTCGCTTGAGCCCACGAATTGGAGGTTGCTGTGAGCTGTGATGCCACAGCACTCTATGCAGGGTGAGAGCTTGAGGCTGTCTCAAAAAAAAAAAAAAAAAAAAGTAAATATAACATGAAAAGTTAATTTTTTTTAAAGAAACTTTTTTTTTGACAGTCTCACTTTGCCACCCTTATTAGAGTGCTGTGGCGTCATAGCTCATAGCACCCTCAAACCCTGGAGCTCAAGAGATCCTCTTGACTCACCCTCCCAGGTAGTTGGGACTACAGACGCCTGCCACAACACCTGGCTGTTTTTTTAGAGACAAAGTGTCACTCTGGCTCAGGCTGGTCTCAAACTTGTGAGCTCTGCCTTGGCCTCCCAGAGTGGTAGGATTACAGGCATGAGCCACTATATTAATGCATTTTAAAACCTAGTAATATTTAGGCAGTGCCTGTGGGTCAGTGAGTAGGGTGCCGGCCCCATATACTGAGGGTGGTGGGTTCGAACGCAGCCCCAGCCAAACTGCAACAAAAAAATAGCCGAGCGTTGTGGCAGGCGCCTGTAGTCCCAGGTACTTGGGAGGCTGAGGCAAGAGAAGCTCTTAAGTCCAAGAACTGGAGGTTGCTGTGAGCTGTGATGCCACGGCACTCTACCAAGGGCAATAGAGTGAGACTCTTTTCTCTAAAAAAAAAAAAAAAAAAAAAAAACCTAGTAATATTTAACTGCTTCTGTTCTCTTTTTATTCTACTTTTCTGTATATAAATTAAACATTATTAAAAATGATCTTAACCTTTAAGGTAGACTCAGTATAAAATTATTTTCTTTGACTATTTTCTCACTGACCAAGGGCCACACTGAAGCCAATTCCTCTCCTTTCCTATTTTTCACATGTCCAGCATGGTGCAGACCCTACAAAGAAAAATAGGGATGGAAATACTCCTTTGGATCTTGTTAAAGATGGAGATACAGATATCCAAGATCTACTTAGGGGAGATGCAGCTTTACTAGATGCTGCCAAGAAGGGTTGTTTAGCCAGAGTAAAGAAGTTGTCTTCACCTGATAACGTAAATTGTCGTGATACCCAAGGCCGACATTCAACACCTTTACATTTAGCAGGTGAGTGAGTGAAATTTGACAAAGACTGGTGACATCTAGGATTCATTTTATGTGAGTAAAATATTTCCTGTACCTAAACTTGAAAAATTCAAATCCCAGATATCTTCTAATGTTACCATTATATATAGTCTGCAATATATTCGTCCAGGCCAACTGTACCTCAAGCTGTTAGCTAAGTTCCTATTCACTTTAGTACTAGTATTGTTACATTCAGTAAGAACAGTTGAGACAGGCTCTGCAAGTCACTATGTGCTTTGGGAATCTTACTCCAAATCACCATTTTGTTTGTATAATCTTTAGTGTGTGAGATCTTTTGTATCATCTTTAGACTGGCTTAAACGACCTTTCCTCAGGGGAAACTAAAGCTATCCATTTTTCTGATGATCTCTGCTAAGCACAGGAAGTTACATAAACCTCTTTCCAGTTATGTGTTATAATTTATTTGCAATTTATTTATTATCTTAACAAAATAGCAAAGACCAGGTGGCGTGACAAATTTCTTTCCTCACATTTCTGGAGAGTAGAAGTCAAAACTCAAGGTATGAACAAGAGTTGGTGTCTCTCGAGGCCTCTCTCCTTGGCTTGCAGAAGGCTGCTCTCTAGCTGTGTCCTCACATAGGACCTGATATCAGTATGTGTCCTAGTCATCTCTTTTTATAAGGACACCAATCAGATTAGGTTAGAGCTCACCCCAACTCACATTTTAATTTAATTAGCTCTTCAAAGGCCCTAACTCCAAATACAATCACATTCAAATTTACTGGGATCAGGGCTTCAACATAAGAATTTGGGGGAAGGGCATTGATGTGCTCCCACTTAATGGGCACAATGTAGGGGTGCATGGCACACCTTTTGGGTGGGAGAAACAACTACATGATGGACTCTACCTAAACAAACTTAAATATTGTGACCTGGTTGTTTGTACCCTCATGTTAACCTGAAATTTAAAAAAAACAAAAAAAAGAATTTGGGAGAGACACAGTTGATTCCATAAAATTTGTTCTAGGTTTTCACTCATAAAATTGGCACATGGCTCGGCGCCTGTGGCTCAGTGGGCTAAGGCGCCAGCCGCATACACCTGAGCTGGAGGGTTCGAATCCAGCCTGGGCCCGCCAAACAACAATGACGGCTGCAACCAAAAAATAGCCGGGCGTTGTGGCGGGCACCTGTAGTCCAGCTACTTGGGAGGCGGAGGCAAGAGACTCCCTTGAGCCCAGGAATTGGAGGTTGCTATGAGCTGTGATCCCACAGCACTCTATCCAGGGCAACAGCTTGAGGCTCTGTCTCAAAAAAA
>CAUYRH010142218.1:0-17116 GCA_963574655.1 Perodicticus potto | reverse complement strand
GCAGTGTCATAGTCTTTTGTGCATGACAAGGAGCATCATACCTTAGGCTTTTTACAAAGCTGCTATGTTTTTCTGTGGATCTGTGAAAAGAGTGTGTGTGTTTGCACATACAGAACAGAACTTTAGTAGTTTCTAGGCCTTAGTTTACATTTATAGTTTAAACTGGGTACACATCAAGGCTAATTAAATTTTAGATAAAAAAAAATAGCAATACTTGTGTGTAGATACAGTTTCCCTAAAAAAGTTGTATATTGTCTTAATTAAAGATTCTATATTAACACCTGTAACCTCAAGCACAGTTCAGGTGAAATGAAATTCTTTTTACTCTATGTTCTGTAACTGGACTAAGAATTAAACTTATATAAGAGAGACTAGTATGTTTATAAACATATTTGCAAATAAATTAATGAACTTATTTAATATCTTACATGCACATAGAGTCTACAGAAGGAAAATGAAAATTAGAAGCATCTGTTAGGCCCAAAGCTTACATACATTTTACAAGGAATTCCAAATTGTGGAGATATGATAAGACAAAGGGGCTTAGTCTACTAACCAAAGTAAATCGTGGGCAGTGACTTGGAAATACATGAGTGGGAATGAATAGACTATAAGGATGATTTTAATAAGATTGTTTGTACAGACTCATTTCAACATCACTTTCTAGTCTCTGTTGATAGCAATCGTATTCTCTTCCTGGTACAAGAAAATTTTATGACTTGCTTTTGGGTAGAAAGAGAGAGGTCAAAGAGCCTCTCCTACATGTGCTGTTTGTCAAGTAGTTCAAAATAATTCCTGTGCCAAAGCAGCGTATTTTGAGGTTGCATGTCTTGAACCCCTTCAACAGAAAAAGAGTAGAGGTATCACACATTGCTGGAAGGAAGCACACATTTCTATCTTAGGAGAATTATCTGACATCTCAGACTGACAGCCGAGATTCCTAACTATCAGTCCATATGTCATACAATTTTTTTTAATTTTTCAAAATTCAGCTGAGGAATTAAGATATTCCAAGTCACACTAATTGAAGCCCTTTGATGGAATATCTTGTTCTGACATTTTACCTGTTTGAATTTGACAGCTGTAGTGATTTCTTTGTGCTGAGAACGAGGAGAAACGATTCTTTTTTTAGGTGTCACCTACTCTTCCTTTTCCTCGTCCCTTCTGTTGTCATTATACTCACATGCGTCGTAACGTAGCACTGGTGAAAACCTGTCTGTAAGAATACAAACTATTAGCAAACAAAATTAGTATTGTCTTTGGGTATCTCCAGAAGTAAAAATTCAAGTAAAAGAAATTGACGTGGAGGTGAAAGAAAATTCTCATATAAGAGTAGAAAATAAGACAGGGAAGCAAAGTCACCCCCCCAAAAGAATGTGTTACCAAGCCAGCTGTGACTGTGAGTACCAGGAGCTTAGCTCTGCTGGGAAACTTCACGGAGAGAAGCATAAAACTCATGGCTAAGATTTAGCTTACCTGAATTTCTTCAATGGTTAGTTGAACACTGTTGGTGGCAGACGTGTAAAGAGATTTGTTCTGCAGAAGGTTGAGGTGTTTGCAATAGCTTTTCTGATTGTATTAACCAAAGCTTAAAACCTTTGGAGAGAGTGGCAAAGCAGGGTCCAGCATCAAAAAAAAATCTTCAGGCAAAGATGTGCTAGATCTGGAAATCAGAAGTAAAGTTGGAAAGGACTGGAGTGGTAAGGACAAAAAAGCATGCACAGGCCAGGCTCCATGGCTCATACCTGTAATCCCAGCAACTTGAGAGGCTGAAGCAGGAGGATCACCTAAGGCCAGGAACTTAGACCAGCCTGGGCAATACTGCAAGACCCGTCACCAAAATAAAAATAAGAAAAAATTAGACAGGTATGATGGTGCTCACCTATAGTCTGATCTACCTGGGAGCCTGAGGCAGCAGGATCCCTTGAGCCCATGAACACCAGGCTGCAGTGAGCTATGATTGTGCCACTAACCCCATCTTTAAAAAAGGGGGAAAAAAGGATATGGAAGATACGGACAGGGAATCAATGATGTCAGAATTTGTCAAAATTTCACATGCAAAACGTTAGTGTATAAGGTAGGGTTTTTTTATCTTTTTTTTTTAATTAAAAGACATATGTTAAGAATCTAGACTTTAGAAGATAATCAGTGTCCATTTAATTAGTATTTTATTTTTATTTTACTTTTTTTTTTTTTTTTGAGACAGAGCCTCAAGCTGTTACCCTGGATAGAGTGCTGTGGCATCACAGCTCACAGCAACCTCCAATTCTTGGGCTCAAGTGAGTCTCTTGCCTCCGCCTCCCAGCTAGCTGGGACTACAGGCACCCGCCACAACGCCCAGCCATTTTTTTTTTGGATTTGAACCCTCCAGCTCAGGTGTATGTGGCTGGTGCCTTCACCCGTTGAGCCACAGGCGCCGACCCATTTAATTAGTATTTTAATTAGTTTCTTTCACTGTTTTTTCTTTTCTCTTACTCCCCCTATGAAGTTGAATAAAATTGGTCAAATTTTTGCAGCTATACAAATCAACGATCTGAAATTCTTTTTTTTTTTTTTGACACAGAGTCTCACTATGTCACCCTCAGTAGAGTGTCGTGGCATCATAGCTCACAGCAACATCAAACTCCTGGGCTTAACGATTCTCTTGCCTCAGACTCCCAGTAGTTGGGACTACAGACACCTGTCACAATGCCCGGCTATTTCCTTTGCTGCAGTTAGTGCCGCCGGGTTCGAACCTGCCAGCCTAAGTGTATGTGGCTGGCGCTGTAACCACTGTGCTAACCGGGCACCAAGCCAATGATCTGGAATTCTTTAAACCTTTTGGTTCTTCTCAGTTCCTAAAATAAATTCACCCAATTTATTTTTTTAAAAAAATTTTTTATTAAATCATAGCTTTCTACATTGATGCATTTATGGGGTTCAGAGTTTTTTTTTTCCAATACCGAATTTTTTAGAGATCAAAGAGCTGGTGACTCAATTAAAAACCCACAGTAAATAGAAAGCTACGTCTAGGAAGCTCTTGATTTTCAGATTCAGATTACAACATTAAAATAAGCAGAAGATGCTTAGGAGATCCACTCATAGCATCTATGATTACATTTGGAAAGTCCAAATAGCCTGGTTTCATATTAACAAAAATTACTCTTCAAAATATTCTTGCTTCTATTTCTTTTAAAAATAATTTTATTATGAAATATATTGCATGCAAGAAAACTCTTGGTGTGATGCTTGAGGAATAAGTTACTACAAAAACAGATTTATTCCACATGTTCCTTTGTTATTTGTGAAAAAGTAAAAAATAAAAATAAAAATAGATCAGATCTTTGGGAAAGCAGTTGGTCAAGCATTGACTTAAGGCCTCTGTGTTTTTGATCTCGGATACTCAAATTGTTCATGAGGGGCAGAGTATTTATGTGGCAGATACTGTCCAATAGTCACCTTTAATAACAATTATGAGAGAGTACAGCTATTGCTAGTCCCAACGTGAATATACATCATATACTGTATTTAAAAGGTAATTTGTATTTAAAAGTCAATTTGGTAGGACCAGTGTCTATTGACCTTCCTAACTGGACTATTTGCTAGTCAGAACTATTTTCATGATTAAAACAAGAGTTAGCCTGGAAATATTTTCATAATTTAAAATACCTTTTTATAATTATTTTTCTTCTAAAGAAGAATTTTCCAATCTAATGTGCACAGATGTGTCTGAGTATGTCTAAATTTTCCGTTATGCAGCTACATTCAGAATAAGAAATCAAACCTGTTAGATATGAAAGGTGCTTTCTTCTATGGTGAATAGATGCTTTATTGAAAAAGAAAAGGATATAGAAAAAAAGAAGTTACAGTTTTCAGAAAAGTGAAAGAAACAGACAGTTCAAATGCCAACATGTCTAAGAAAGAAATGTGGAAGGGTGAACTAAAGGTTCACCACTGTCACTGGCTCACCCTCCCTTTCGTTCCGTGCTTATGAGAAACCTCGCCACCCAAGCAAAACTGCAGTGCCAGAACTTTTGCTTTATTTTGGAGAACATAAAGGCCTCAAATTGAAGCCAAACACTGATACAGATTCCAAGGGTAAAAAGTCCACGGCTTAGGGTGGTGCCTGTGGCTCAAAGGAGTAGGGCACCAGCTCCACATGCCAGAGGTGGTGGGTTCAAACCCAACCCCGGCCAAAAACTGCAAAAAAAAAAAAAAAAAAAGTCCACGGCTTATGTATATTGCTCACATATATTTAGTGAGTTTTGAATTTAGAAAAATTTCCTCTTTGTAATAAAATCACCACATGGTGCTAGTATAGATTAATGGCATTTAATTAAATGTATTAGTGCAATTTAATTAAATGCTCCATGTTTAATAAAATCAACATTAAAGGTGAGAGAATAAGTCAGCAAATCAGAGTTGCATAAACTCTCATGCAAAAAGTTTTGTGCCACTGGTGTCTCTTGGCATGAAGCGGGGCAGCTGGTAACAGGGCTCTTTAATAATAATTAAAGTCAGATATGAGAGATCCCAGTGCTCTCCTCGTATAGAGTAGGAAATTAAAGGTCATATAAATGAGTGGCAAAGCATGTTTGTCTTGTCTTTAATTTGCCAAGAAATCTTTGCTTTATTTTACCATTTGTTTGCAAATATTTAATTTCATAAAATTTGCACATCATATACCTTAGTAGAAATAACCATTGAACCGTTCAAACTGCATTTTTCCTAGTTCAGGGTGTTTCTCAAGAGAGCTATTGTGAAGATAGAGAATCAAGGGGTACCTTGGTGAAGGAGGAGAAGCATTTGTGAAAGGCAGAAGGTGATTAGGTGAGACAGAGTCAAGGGAAAACTGAAGCCTACCTGGCTTTGCACCTGAAGGTTTATCTATCACATGAATATATATGAGTGTATGCATGTGTGTGTGTGTCTGTACGTGTGTTGTAAAGGAAAACGAAAGTCCTAGGACCATATCTCAATTCCTTACCCTAAAAGGAAGGCCAAGTCTCCAGGACAAGTCATTCAACACTCCCTCCCACGGGAGTGGCTATTACCAATATTATGCATCAGCTCAATCCCCACAGAAAGGAGAAATGCATGAAGAATCTACAAGGACTCTCCCTTATATCATTTATAAGAAAATTCTTTGCTGACCTCTCACAAACAAGGGCATGTGCATTGTAACTTTAGGTCTGCAGGCTTACACTTGATCCTAAACTGAAATCTGTTTGATTCTACACAAACTGTTGATTACAAGTTAATCTTCCCAGGTGCAGAACAGCAACAAGATCAGTTATTTTTCTGCTTGTCCAGGGACATCTACATAATTGATTCTTCCTTTATTTTCTTTCTCTTTAAACTTTCACCTTACCTTTTGTAAAATACAAATTTTCTGCTACTAACTAAAGGGTCTCACAGACTGTAACTATTTGCCTCACTTTCTCATTTTTTTTCTGTATGTCGCCTCCCCTTAAATACTGATTTCCCAAATTCCTCTTCCAGAGAGCACAGGCCACAGATGCTTCTGTGGTTTGTACTTTTCCTGGACACATCCACAAATTTTGGCTTAATAAACCTCCACTGATTGAGATTTTTGCTTTGGTCACTTATTTTGGATTGTCAGTGTACATATGTATGTGTTTGTAAATATATCTATCATCTTTCTATCTATCTATCCATTTATCTATCTATCTTAATTGAAATATATTGTGTAGTCATGAAATATGAAATAGTTGTTCTGTTGCACTGTTTTGTTTTCTTCCATTTTTCTGTGTATTTCTTCTCTACTGCACTTGGTCAAGGTTTTGTTTGTGTTTTCTTGTCTTACGGAAGATTTGTGTCTTGGTAGAAGGCAGAGGTGCCTGTAGGCATTTGCCTTTCTGGCTTTAATTTATAAATGTTTAAAACATTTATAAATGTTAAATAGAGGAGATTATGCCTTTGTGTCATGAACACCAAGGGAATAATAAATTTTGAGGAACAGGTAAAGAAATGACTGTAAAAGAAATAAAAAGAAAGAAAACTTCACATCAGGTTAAAATGCTTCTACAGAGCAGAGACAGAATATCTTGTGGATGGGAGGTTTGGGAGGATCTCCGGGCCTTAAGACTCAGTGGTCACATAGAAGCAATGTAGCTGGTGGAGTTGATAGGACCAGAGAATCAAACTGGTCACAGTACCATCTGATCATCAATGATCACAGAGCAAGAGAAGGAGGTAGGCAGCTCAAATGATGACTAAAGTTAGAGTCCTGTGTGCTTGCCTATACAGAAGCTCAAAGAACCAAATTTAATTTGGCAAGAGTTTCACTTTTGCTCCATTGTGATTTTCTGTTTCTTTTTCTTTAGCGTATCATACAAAAATTTAGCTACCATTGAAATCACTTCCTTAATCCCATTCTTTCTAATTATTCCCCTAATTTCTTGATTACTTCCACATTATTTTCTGCAAATGTCAGCCTTTGCTTCCTCTACAGCCCCACCTTCATTTTACTTCCAACCTACTTTTAGTCTGATTCTTGTTCACACCACTTACTTTACACACATCGAAGTCACTAGAGGTCTTCTTGTTGTTAAATGCAATTTTCATTTCTCTTTTCTTATGTGAACAGTTCTCTGAGCACCCTTCAAAACATTTGACCCCGATTTCTTCTTGAAATACATAATTTTACAGGCTTCTGTGACTCCAAATGCTCCAGGTTTTCTTCCCATCTTTTTATATGCCTTTTAAAATTCCTTACTTATTGCCTTCTCTTTCGTCAAATCTTTGAATTATTTGTTTTGCTTTCTTCATGTTTTTTCTTCGTGTTTTGACTTTTCACGCTCCATGGGCTCCCTGGTTTATAGATATTAATTCTCACTAGAGCGATCTGTGAGCTGATGCTGTCACCTGACTGCTTTATCTTCCCAGTTAACCCATAGGCAAAGAATGGTGTGACTTGATTGCCCGAAATGATTGATCCCGGTTATGAAGGGAGACTAACCTCCAGAATAGAGAATTCTGCACTTACGTAGAGACTTCTTAGAGCACCTCTTTAAAATTTTCCTACTCCAGCATAAATTGTAAAGATATCTCATTTTGAAAAAATAAAATTAGGCACCTTAAAACTTTAATGTTTATTGGAACATTCAGCGATTCACAAATTAAGCAGAATTCAACCTGCAACCAGTTCAGAGATCCACCAAAGGCGGACAGGGGAAAGCTTTTGCAAGGTGTTTGCAGAAGCAAAGAAAATTTGATTGGATAAGATGGAAATTCCCCAGTTAGAGGTTAGTGGACAGATTCTGATTGGTAAAGCTTAAGTTTCATTTTCCTAAGCTATGCACATTCACTCTGAGTGGGTTTTGTTTTGCTTACATAGAGGTCTAAAGTACTAGGTCAAATCAACATAAAGACTTCCCAACTATGTACTATATATACATATACATATATATATATTTTCAAATCAACCTGATAAGTTCAGACTACTAAAACTTAGACCCTCAGACATTTTCAGAATAAAAGTTACTAAGAAAACCACTACAAGCAGCAGAATAGAGAATATTGGGCTGGGTAGTAAAAGAAAAAATTTAATATACTATTTAAAGACCAACTGCAGCATTAGACCCAGATGCATATATGACTACTTTATCAGCTATGCAATTTCATTTCTTGATTTATTATTTATAATTTTATATACCAATCGATTTCCTTCTCATCTTCTTTTCCCTACTCCAGTTGACTCTCAAACGAGGTGAGGATTAGGAGCACCAGCCCCTGCACAGCTGAAATTCTGTGTATGACTTTGAGTCTCCCAAAACATTACTAGTAGTTTCCTGTAGACAGAGGCCTTACTGATAACATAAACAGCCAAATAACATATTTTGTACTTTCTATGTATTATATACTACATTCTTACAATAAGGTAAGCTAGAGAAAAGAAAATGTTATTAATGATCAAAGGGAAGAACAATATATTCATCACACATTATGCAGAAATGCATCGTGGTAAAGGTCATCTCTGCTCTGTTTTCACGTTCACCAGGTCCCGGAGGAGAAGCCAGAGGAGGGCTTGGTCTTACTGTCCCAGGGTGGAAGAGGCGAAAGAACATCTGTATGTAAGGGAACTCACACAGTTCAGACCTTTGTGACTCAAGGACACCTTATTTTATACAAGAAATTCTAGTGTTGGTTAAGTCCCTAATTGGGTTTTTATGCTAAAAATTTCAAGTATAATTGTGAATAATCCAGTGAAAAAATGAATATCACTTAGAAATGTATATATACAATAACTTATGAACCATTATAACTCCTCTTTTATGTGAGGAAATGCAAGCATATTCATTTTTTCAAGGAATAGTAGCATTATTTTAAAAAGAGACTTTTTTTTTCTTAAATTATATTAAATGAGCAATAAAATACATAAAATGAATAGCATCTGTTTAAAAGGTATAATGTAATCCACTTCGACAGTGGTATACATCCGTGAAACTATGATACTCCATAAACAAAATTTTTTATAAAATCACAATGAAAATACTTGTGACGCCCAAGTGCTGTCCATTACTCCAACTGTCCACAGCACAAGACAGCCATTTATCTGCTTCTGGCTAGTCTATTTTAATTTACATTTTCTAGACATTTTGTGTGTCTAGCTTATTTTACTTAATATTTTTGAGATTCATCATGTTACTCTGCATATCAGTAGTCTGCAGTTTTACTTCTGAGTGGGTTTCAATTGTTTAAATATTCCATGGTTTGCTTATCTGCTTCCCTATTGATAGGTATTTGGGTCATTTCCCCCTTTTTGCCTACTGTGAAGAAAGCTGCCATCAACTTTCTGCACGATTCTTTATGCAGACATACGTTTCAATAAGTACTCAGGAATAAAATTGTTCATCATACAGTAGATTGACAGTGAAACTTTTGAGTAAACTGTTAACCACTTTCCCAAAGTGGTCGTATCATTTCACATTCCTACCAGCAATATATGAGTTTCAATTGTTCCACATCCTTACCAACACCGGATATGCCAAGTATTTACTTTTAATTTTTCTTCATTTTTTTTTAATTGTTTCACTGGTGTTAGATAGTATTACATAGTGGTTTTGTGATATTTATTCATATTCTCCCAATGACTTCATTTTTCATATGCTATTAGCCATCCCTACTATTAGCCACCCTTACCTTTTAAGTAAATTATTTGTTATAATGTCATGCTTATGTTGACGTTTTTATTATCAAGGCGTTAGTGTTCTTTATATATAAGGTCTGACAATTGAGTTCTCAAACTCATCCTAGAAAAAATGCTAGTTACCTCATTGCT
Source organism: Perodicticus potto (assembly GCA_963574655.1). Taxonomy (NCBI): domain Eukaryota; kingdom Metazoa; phylum Chordata; class Mammalia; order Primates; family Lorisidae; genus Perodicticus; species Perodicticus potto. Next base: position 7,833 of record CAUYRH010142218.1, on the reverse strand, counting down.
GAATGTCACATGGTCACTTTCAAAGTACTCCCTTTGGCCATCTGGAGACCACACTGATATTTAGCCAAGAGGCATATAGCATTTTTTCTAGGATGGGTTTGAGAATTTAATTGTCCAACTGTGTATTTAAGATTTCAGTCCTTTGTCAGTTATTGGGTAATGTGAATAATATTTTCTCCCATTCCATGGCTTCCATGCTTGTTTTTTTAATTGTTATCTTTTTTTTTTTTTTTTTGAGACAGAGCCTCAAGCTGTCACCCTGGGTAGAGTGCTGTGGCATCACAGCTCACAGCAACCTCCAATTCCTGGGCTCAAGCCAGTCTCCTGACTCTGCCTCCCAAGTAGCTGGGACTACAGGCACCCACCACAACGCCCGGCCATTTTTTGTTGCAGCCGTCATTGTTGTTTGGCAGGACCAGGCTGGATTCGAACCCGCCAGCTCAGGTGTACGTGGCTGGCATCTTAGCCAGTTGAGTCACAGGCACCAAGCCATTAATTGTTATCTTTTGAACAACAAAAATTTTTAAATTTTAAATCCAATTGATTAATAGTTTGTATTTTATTGTTAGTGATTTTTATTTGTTAAAGGTTCAAACTATTTACCTACTCCAAGACTGCCAAGATACCTTCTAATGTTTTCTCTAGAAATTTAATAGTTTTACATTTATCTTTAGGCATCTGATCTATTATGAGTTGTATTTAGTTTTTCTAGCAAAGCTTGTAAGGAAAAACAAAAAAAAAACTCTTTTCTTAATCAAATTGCTTTGAAACCTTTGTTCATAGGTCGATATCTGAGTTCTTTTTACCATTTCAGTGATTCATGTCTGCCTTTTTATCATTGCCACACCCACTTAATTGCCCTAATTTAAAAATAATTATGTAAACCAGGTAATTAAAGTCCTGCAACATCGTTCTTCTTTTCAAAAATTGCTTTTTGCTATTCTTGGTCATTTATATTTCCGTATAAATTTTATAATACTGTATTAGTATTTTTAAAAAATACTAGAATTTTGGTTGAGACTGCATAGATTCTCCAAATCAATGTGAGAAGTTATGACATCTTCACAGTAAATTCTTCTAATCCATAAATAAGTAAATATGTACTTAAAAATTTTTCGTTAAATAAATATGTACTTTTATTTAAGTATTTTTTTTTTAAACAGTCCCTCTGTGGTACTCTGCAATTTTGAGGGACCGATCTGGCATGTGATTTGTTTGATTTATTTCTAAATAAATTTTGAATCATTTTTTTCTTTTTTTATCTTCTGAATTCTTGCTGCTAATGCACAAATCCAATTGATTTTTTTATTAACATGCCTCCTAGCATGTTAATGATCTTGTTATTTTTTTTGTTGATTGTAAAAGTTATTTTGCATATTCCTAAGGATTTCCCCCTGAGATGACCATGCTATTTGCAGATATAAAAATTACTTTATTTTTTGCAATCTGTTTACCATTTATTTTTGTCTTGCCCTATTAAAATGGCAAAGATTCCAGAAAAACATGGGATACAAGATGTAAAAGCAAGCACCCTTGCATTGTTGTTTTTGGTGGGGTTTTTCCCCCTTTTGTCTATTATACACAGCAAAAAGATATAAATGGATTTGAACTATCCAAAGCAGCAGAATGTGTCATTAGTTGAATCTCGTCATCACCCCAGACCTTCTAAACTTTTCTTCTTACTTTTGGAGTACAATACTTGATAAAGAGGTTTTCCAGACTTCTTTATCAGTAAGGTTCTGGTTAGATTTCAGCAGTGAGGGACAACCATAAAAATGAGAAATATCATGTTATAGAGTAAATGCGTTCCCCTAAAATTCATACTATGAAGTCTTAACTTTGGAACTTCATCTATTTAGAGTTAGATGAGGTCATGAAAGTGAAGCCCTCCTGATGAGATCTGTGGCCTTATGTAAGAGGAAGAGTCTTTCTCTTTTTCTTTCTCTGACACTGTGCGATAAGTATCTGCAAAACAAGAGGAGAGATCACACCAGGAACTGAATCAGCCTTCACCTTGACCTTGGGCTTCTCAGCCTTCAGAACAGTGAACGATAAATTGTTCATACCTCCTCATCTATGGCATGTTGCTGTATGCACATAGCAGTCCAGATAGACTAAGACAGGTAGAAATGAACAAACCATTATAGGTAGCTGAAATCAATGGTGGTTTACAGCAATTCCAAAAAGACTAAGAAATAGTCTGCTCTGATTTTCAGGCAGATGGAATCCTTGGGATGACATCTCTGAGCTCTCTGTATTGTCAAGATTTCCTGAACTCTCCTTGTTCTGCTCTGTTCTCTCCACCTTCCCAGTGATTATGTTTCTGTTTACTCATATTATATCACTTCTGATTCAAGATAGCAATAGTCTCTAGATTTCCCTTACTCACTGATATATGTCCACAAATAAAAGTTATCTCTTGAACCCAAAATGCAATCTTTCAAAGAACATACATGGTGCAAGAACAAAGTTTGGGTTTGGGTAGTTTTCACAGACTCAAACTCAGGCATCAATAAAATGAAATGTGGCGACATGTAGGAAATCTTGATTGCCCCTTGTATAGTAAGTTTTTCTTTTTCTATTTTTTGTCTTTTATGGGGGAATGGAGGGAAGGGAGAAGTATTTCTGGACTTCTATCATGGGTTGGTAAATTGGTTCTCCATAAGAAAAACTAATTTAAAAATCAAATAATTTGTAAATAACTAAATTATAAATTACTTCTTAGAACACAATCTTTGGTAAAATATTTTTTACCAAAATTATTATAAAATCCTTTTATATAAACTAAATAATACATTTGTCAAGAACAGATGAGTGACTCTCATTTCTACGTTTACTGTCAGATTATTGTCTTTAAATTACTTCTAATTCTCTTATGGTTCAGACTCCCAGACCGTAATTGGGTTATACCCACCACACACACCCACACACACGCACATATTCACCCTCTCTCTCTCCAAATTTCTGACCCTAATTAATATGGTACTATGTAACTGATAATTGATCTGATTCATATTTTCTAAATTTTTAAAATTTCCACCTTGTTTTCATGTACCCCTGAAAAGATTGACTGGGTAAGTTTTTGCTTCCCAAGAGCTCCTCTCTAATTCTGGGTGTTTCCTCATGCTTCCATTCACGGTGGAATATTTACATTCCAATTCTTCATGTCAACATTCCATTTATTCCTTTTTTTCTCACTCAAAACCCATCAGTTTTCCCCTCATATTTTCTCTAAAATGTGAGTTATCTTTCTTTCTTCTAAATTTCCACAGCCATTTATCTCTGCCTCACAGAAAATAATTGGTGTATATTTTTAATTATATTTGCTTACATAGGTAAGGGGATGTTATATTTTAGTTTTTTTCTTGTCATTAAGGTTCAGAAAAGGCTTTATAGTTGAAAACAAATCGAGATACAAGTTTATTGATGCATAACTCTCTAGGGGGTGACCTCAAAACTTGCTAACCTTCATTTTGCTGATCATTAATCTTAAGTCCTGATCAGAGGACTTGGAAATACCAAGTTTCTTTAAGTTTATTTACTAAGTGTATTTCACGTTAAGAAGCCGTTCACAATCTCATCCCTACCTATAGAGGTGACAAACATAAAGTGTGGGTCCTTGGTAGGATCATGGGTTAATGTTAGTCTTAGTTTCATATTTGATAAACTATAGAATTCTACTAGTTCTAGTCTTAACAAGTGACTCAGATATGAGTGACTTTAAAGAGTGGGAGAACTCTTTGAAGAATCTGACACATACTACCCTAATTTTGTGACCCTCAAATATTAACTTGATTCTAATTCAAAGTGAAAGAAATATAAAGTAGAGTGGATACCTGGAGTTAGCCTGATGAGAGGGTGAGTAGACAGGCTTATGGCAAAAATAAGTAGTATATTCCACTAGAACAGCTGAAGGTGAATGCTTTCCCACAAACCAAATGGATTTCAGAAGAAAGCCAGGCTCGAGGGGGCTTCCAAGAATATCACGCAAGAGGTCTTTCTGCAAAGAGTAAGGCATTCCTCGTGTTATTAATTTAGGTTCTAAATTCTTATTATTAAAAAGATAACTAATGGGACTACGTATACATGAGTACACATAAATACATGGAGGAAAGGAGGGATGGAGAGAAAGAAAGAAAAAAAGATTGATTTATTATAAGGCATTTTCTCATGTGATTATAGAAGCTAACAAGTTCCAAGATCTGTAGGTAAGTTGGCTACTAAAGAACCAGAAAGTGCCAATGTTTTAGCTTCAGCCCAAAGGCAGGAAAAAGTCAATGTATCATTTCAAACGATATTGAGCAGCAACAATTCTGTCATTATGATAGTGTCACCTTTTTTCTTATAGTCAGGCTTCTCACTAATTGGATGAAGGTCACTCATTATAGAAGACAATATGCTTTATTCAGCCTACCAAGTAAAATGTTAATCTCATCTAAAAACCCTCACAGAAACACTGAGGATAATGTTTCACAAAATATCTGAGCATCCCATGCCCCAGTAGGGTTGACTTGTCACCTGGTATCAAGCATATTCCGGGAGGCAGATACCAACTGATGGAAGTGTGGGTCATGGAGGAGTCGCCACAGGGTGCCTCACACTCTGCAGGCCAGGGGTAAGGGGAAGAACAAGCATTTAGACATACAGCATATGCAGAGACACAACACTAAATCACAAGTGCAGAGTTAATTAATTATTGTTCTCCTTTGTCACTAAAGGTTTCCTCTCTCAATTGTGTAATAACTACCTAGTTGGGAGGAAAGTAGAGGCTTCATATAAGACACGAAAAGGAAATGTTACCCATGTACTAGATTTGTTGTTTCAATAACTAAATAGTGAGGTAATAGAGCACAGAATAAATCTCAGTGCTGTGAGGTCTATTATTTACTTCTTTGTACCCAATTTAAACCAATTTATTCAATAATGACAGTAGATGTTTATTCTGTTTCCTATATATGCTTCTTAATGTCAAAATACATGACATCGCTGTTTCATTTGGAATAGGTAAATTATTCTATGCATTAGAAATATAGAACCTTAAATATAAGAAGAAAATATGTTTTTTGAAAGACTAATAAGAAAATAAAATTTTAAACTTTAGCTGTAATAAGGTTACCCTATCATCACCACAAAAAATGAATTTTCTTTAGTTTCCTCTTTACCTTTGTCACTAAGGCTGTTTGATGACATCCATGGCTGAATTGTTTCATACCAACACGATTTCTACAAAGACATCATCAAGTATATTACCCTTGACTGAATACCAGGCATTTCTCATAGCATTGGAGATACAGAATTAATTCCTGATTCCAAGAATCTAACATATGGATGTTAGCTATAAAAGAAATAATTATAATGAAGACTGATTACACTGATCAGATAAAGCCTAATTAGGGATTAAATTCACAATATAGTATGAGCATTGTTTCATGACTTGAGATGTATAACAAATAACTCAGAATTTAACAGCTTCCAACATTTATTTAGCTCATGAATGTGCAGTCGGAACAGGATTTCTTGGTGAGGATTCTCTTAGTGCCTCACCAAGAAAGGCTAGAATGATAAGAATGGTCCCTCAGCCACATGTCCGGTGTCTAAGAGAAGACTTGTAGGAGGCACCTGTGAGAAATACTTTAGCCATAAGGATTGGGGAAGGGATTTAACATCACTGGGTCTCGTTAATGAGCACAAGAGCATGAAAGTATGTACATCAATGGTTAGCACACGTGTGGCTGTAGGTGACCACGGGATTACTTCAATGAATAGCTTGGGGAGAAGTTATCCAGGGCTCCTCCTTTGGCTCTGCTTCTTGCTCGGAGGACGTGGCCACCTCCCAACAGTTGAGTGGGTCGGGGTGACGCTGGCCAACCAAGACTCATACTGGTGGGGACTGGAACAGTCAGGGCTGCTTTGTCATCATTCCTTGTGTCTGTTTCGTCTTCTCACATGATCTCTCCAACACGGCCACAGCAGCACAGAAAGACTTCTTACTTAGAGCTTCAAGACTCAAGTTTATGTCTCTGACGAGAGCCAGGTAAACGCTGTGTTGCTTCTTACTTTATGATTCTGTTTCAGAAATTGTACAGGGTCACGTCGCCATAATCCAGCTCTGTGGGTGGAGGTTACAGTCCTACCTCACAGTGGAAGAGTATTAAAGGCACACTGCAAGGAAACATGCAGACTGGGAGAGGTGTATCTCCTTTGGAAAGTGCGATCAGCCACAGGTGCACAGGGAAACCATGCAGACTTGGACAGTCAAGTGCATTTTCTAGAATTGGAGTTAGGAATCTCAGTACAGAAATAACCTACAGTTTCTTCTGGTCCACTAAATCCATTCTCTATATTGCAACCAAACAATGTAGAATGCAAATTTAATGGCATCCATATATCTCAAACCAAATGCTTGTTTCCAAATTTGAAGAATTTATAGCAGCACTGTTGCTTTGATGCTGGGAATATTCTCTGCGCTATCAATTACAATAGCTACTAGGTACAAGTGGCTTATTAAGGACATAAAATGTGACTATTGCAACTGAGGAACTGAATAATTAATTTTATTTAAGATTAATTAGATATAAATTAAATAACCATATATAGCTCATATGTAACAATTTGCATAGTATAGTCATTCTAAGATAAACTCCAAAGTTTTTTTTTTTTTTTTTTGAGACGGAGCCTCAAGCTGTCACCTGAATAGAGTGCCGTGGCATCACAGCTCACAGCAACCTCCAATTCCGGGGCCCAAGCGAGTCTCTTGCCTCCGCCTCCCAAGTAGCTGGGACTACAGGTGCCCGATACAACGCCCAGCTATTTTTTGGTTACAGCCGTCATTATTGTTTGGCGGGTCCGGGCTGGATTCGAACCCGCCAGCTCAGGTGTACGTGGCTGGTGCCTTAACCCGTTGAGCCACAGGCACCGAGCCAACTCCAAAGTTTTTAAACCCTATAATGACAAGGTATTGTGTTATGGAACTCATTTATAGGCAAGGAAACTTAGGTTAGAAAGAAATAATTTCTGTTTAAGATGATTCCTCATGCCTTGTAATCTAAAGATGCAATTTCAACCAAAAACAATGCAAACATTGAGAACTTCTATGTGCAATATTTGGTGTCAACTGGAGAAAACATCTCCTGGGACATCTGCTTTCCTGGCATTAGTTTCTGCGTGATGACATTTTAAAGCCTCACATGCTCAAAGAAGGTGCTATGAAAATATACCAAGCTGGTACTCAAATCCTCCATATACTATTTCTGATCACTGAATTTTGTCAATTCGGTTAATTTCTCTTTTCACTGAGTAAGACTTTATGAGTGATTACATTGTTTAGAGTGTATAGTTTTTGCATAACTTATAAAACCTGAAAAATTGATTTGAAGAGCAATGCAATTTTTAAGCATCATTATTTCAGATTAGCTCCCTTGAACAAGGTAGTGAAATATTGTCTTTAGGAACATTTTTTTCAAATGTATTTTTTTATTTAGATTACTATGAGGGTACAAATGATTAGGTTACACTGTTTGGGAAAGGGGAGGAGGAAGCTCCCACCTGTAGGCCCATGGTGGGGGTTGCAGCACACCCTTTGGTGAAGGGCTCATCTACGACTTGAACTTTACCTTTATGAACTGTTAACAACATGGTGATTTATTTATTTATTCATTTGTTTATTTTTGAGACAGAGCCTCAAGCTGTCATCCTGGATAGAGTGCTGTGGCATCACAGCTCACAGCAACCTCCAATTACTGGGCTCAAGCGAGTCTCCTGCCTCCGCCTCCCAAGTAGCTGGGACTACAGGTGCTCGCCACAACGCCCAGCCATTTTTTGGTTGCAGCCGTC
>CAUYRH010142210.1:0-18925 GCA_963574655.1 Perodicticus potto | reverse complement strand
CCTCCAATTCCTGGGCTCAAGCGAGTATCCTGCCTCCGCCTCCCAAGTAGCTGGGACTACAGGCGCCCACCACAACGCCCGGCCATTTTTTGGTTGCAGCCGTCATTGTTGTTTGGTGGGCCAGGGTTGGATTCGAACCCGCCAGCTCAGGTGTACATGGCTGGCGCCTTAGTCCATTGAGCCACAGGCGCCTAGCCTCTACAGATTTTCTATTCACCGATTCAAAAACATGTTAGTTGCTTCCTAGTGTTGTACACAAATGCACAAAGGTATATAAATAAACCTTTATTTATATAGTCCAGACCTGAAAACAACCCAAATATCCATCACAGATGAACAGATGTACAAATAGTGATGTGTTTATGTATTGAAATCCTACTAGATAATTAAAAACAATTGATTAATTTAAGAGGGCTAAAAGGAACTCTTGTGTGATACACACAATAATATAGATGGTTAGAAATTGTGAATAAAACTATTCAAACAGTCATGTTTAGGTTTTTGCATAATATAGTTTATAAATCAGTTGGATAAATATCAAAGGATACAAATGCTAGATAATATAAAAAGAGTAAGTTTGGTTTTATAATAAACTGTCAAACTATCTTCCAATGTGACTGTACCATTTTGCAACTGCACCAACAATAAATGAAAGTTCCTGTTACTCAACATCTTCACCAGCATTTGGTATTGTCAGCGTTCTGGGTTTTGGCCATTCTAACTGGTTTGTAGTGGTATCTCATTGTTCTAGTTTCCATTGCCCTAGTATGCAATAGCTGGCATTCATTCATATGAGTATTTTCCATCCTTACATCTTCTTTGATGAGGTGTTTATTCAGGTCTTTAACTGCTCCACCCCATTTTTCAATCTGGATATTCATTTTCTCATTGTTTAATTTTAAAAGTTCTTTGCGTATTTCACGTACCAATTCTTTATCAGATATGTCTTTTATAAACATGTTTGATCAGTTTCTGGCTTATTTTTATTCTCTTATTGCATTTTGTGAAGAAGTTTTATGAAGTTCAATTTATCATTTTCTTTCATAAATTTTCTTTTGATGTTATGTCTAAAAAAGTAATTTCCAATGTGCCGTACTTAGATTTTCTCCTATATTATCATATAGAAATTCTAACGTTTTGTGCTTTCCATTTAGGTCTGTGACCATTTTGAGTTAAGTTGTGGGAAAGGCATAAGGCTGTTTCTAGATACTTTTATGTATGGATTCCATTTATTATTTTGCAAAAGTCATCTTGAAGCACCATATCCAGACTCTGGTATATAAGCTATGATTCTAATGCCAGTCTCCTTTAGTATAAGTACTTCTCATCTATTTGGCAGAGCTTCAATTTTGTTAATCTTCTACTGTAGCCAAAACTCCAATAAGGAGCTAAGATAAATACTAAAATAATACTTGATCAACTCAAAAAATAACTGTAAAGTAGAGATGAAGATAAGAAAAATAGGCACATGGCCTACAGACACATGAAAAAATGGTCATCTTCTTTAATCATCTGAGAAATACAAATGAAAACCACTTTGAGTTATCATCTAACTTCTGTAAGAGTAGCCCACATAACAAAATGCCCAAACTACAGATGTTGGCGTGAATGTGGAGAGAAAGGAACACTTCTGCACTGCTGGTGGGAATGCAAACTAATACATCTCTTCTGGAAACAAGTTTGGAGAACGATTAGGGAACTAAAAGTTGCCATTCAATCCTGCAAAAATCACTTTATAGCAAAGACATTTGCACAAGAATGTTTATTGCAGCCCAATTCATAATCACCAAGTCATAGAAGAAGCCCAAGTGCCCATTGGCCCAGGAATGGATTAACAAATTGTGGTATATGTATACCGTGGAATACTATGCAGCCATGAAAAGGTGGAGACTTTACCTCTTTTATGTTTACATGGATGAAGCTGGATCGTATTCTTCTTCGTAAAGTATCTCAAGAATGTACTTGAATGTAAAAAACCGTAAAAATGTAAGAATGTAAAAAAAATGTAAAAAGGTAAGAATGTAAAAAAAATACCCAAAGTACTCAATACTATTATGAAATCAATATATAATCACCTACACTTTCATATGAAAGATATAACACAATTATAGCACAGAAAAGAGACAAGAGGAGGGTAAGGTGTGGGAAGAGGGGTACATGGGTGGCAGGAGGGTAACTGGTGGGACCTCACCTACTGTGCATATTGCAAGACTCCATGTCAAATATATTAATAGTAGAGTACAAATGTCTAAGTACAACAATTAATTAAGTGAGGTGAAGTCTAGGTCAACCAGTTTGATGTAAACATTCCAAATGGTATATAAAATCAGCACATTGTTCCCCATAATTGCAGTAATGTACACAGTTATGATCTAATAAGAAAAATTAAGTGAAATAAAAAGCCCAGAGGACATATAAGAAACTCAAAAAAAAAAAAAAGAAAAAGAAAAGAACAACAAAAAACAAATAGTAGACTTAAACTAAACTATTCTGTAATTATATTAAATACAAAAGGAATAACCATTCCAAATGAAAGGCAGAGATTATCAGTTTGGATTAGCAAAAATACACATAAGACTCTACTAGATGGTGTTAATAAGAGATACATTTAAACATTAAATACCTAAGCAGACTTAAAGTAAAATAATTGGAAAAGATACATCATGCAAGTAGTAACTATAAGAAAGTTGCTTTATAGTTAGAAGAAAAAAAGAGCTGTTAATACTACATTATTCAGACTATAAGATAAAGAGTTATTAAGAAATAACATCATTTTATAATAATATAAGTGTAAGTTAATGAAAAATATGTATAAATTCTGCATGCACACACACACATGCTCTTGATAACAAGAATTCAAAATACAGGAGACAAATCTAACAGAAATAGAAGGAAGATATAAGGAAAATCCATAATCATTTTTGGTGATTTTAATTCCTTTCTCTCAGAAGAGACTAGATCAGCTTGACTGAAAAATCAGCAAGAAAAGTAAAGACATGAACAACACCATCAACTAACTTGAACTAACTGAAGTTTGTAGAACAAATGCAATGAGCAACAGAAGAACCATACAACAGAGCTCAGTAAATGTCAAAGGATTGCATTCATTTAGAATATGTTTGGACATAACAGACTCCAATTAGAGATGAATGAGAATGAGATATCTAGAGGACCCCCAAGTAAATGACATTTATTAACACACTTCACATAACCCATGAGCCAAAGGAGAAACCACATGAAAAACTAGGAAATCTTTGAATGATAATCAGGGTTCAGTATATCCAAATGTCTGGTTACTGCCACTGCACAAGAAACCACTTTCACACTAAGGGCTGATACAATCATCTTATTATGGATTCTGTGGTTCAGGACTCCTGGGGCAGCATGGCTCCCCTCTACAATGTCTGGTCATCGGCTGGGGACTGAAACCTCTGAGCCTGGCACTGCTGGGGGCATCTTCACTTGCATGTTCAGTACCTGGGCTTATGATGACATCATGCTTGACTCACTGGGGTCATTGAACACAGAACCATCTGCCCATGGGCTCTCCAGAAATATATACGCTGAGATTTCTCAGCCTCAGGGTAGCCAGTTTTTTTTCATGGCCTCTGGGGACTACAAAACTGAGTGTCTCCTCCAAATATTGATAAAGATGCAGGGCAGAGAAACATCATCGCTGAGGGAACAACTGCTGTATAAAACTTCCTGGCAGTTTGTAGTAAATGTATGCATATTTATAGCAATAGGGATAAATTTCAAAAACATTGAATGAGAGCAGCGGCTGTGCCTAAAAGGAGTAGGGCGCCGGCCCCATATGCCAGAAGTGGCGGGTTCAAACCCAGCCCCGGCCAAAAACTGAAAACAACAACAACAACAACAAAAAAAAACATATCGAATGAAAAGAGTCAAAGACAAAAGAATATATACACATGATTCCATTTATATGAGCAGGCAAAATCTAATCTATGGTAAAGCAAATCAGAACAGTGGTACCCTATGTTGTGTTACTAAAGGGACACAAGAGAACTTTCCAAAAAGAAAACATTTATAAAGTACAACAAGTAGATTCTGAGAAACTTTGAAATTTATTCCTTAGAAAACCTTCCCTGAGTGACTCTTACATCAATTTATTTTGATGATTCTAATATTACTATTCTTTTCATTATTATATCCAGAAATGTCACTGTTTAATTTTCATGAGCATTTTTACTATTCAAAAAAGTTATATATACTTTTAAAAATAAAAATTTTAAAATAAGTGAGAAAATAAGACCATAGCATGTTTTACTAACATCTTAATCCAAACAATAAGAAATATAAAACTAAGCTAAAATAGAAAATTATGAAGCTTATTGAAGATAACTATAAAAAAACTTAGCAAAGTTATACAACACAAAAGAAAAATATATTTCCCATAAGGACAAACATATTATTTGACAATGTAGAAAATCCAGGCATTCAGTTCAGAGGTAGAAGAATGCATTTCCCTGCAACTTGTCCAAAGTGAAGAATTCAAGCAGTAATTTTAGTCACAAAACCAGGGTTATATTTGACAGTTTACTTTACTATCTAAAATGCCACGTGGTTACAATGATATGTGCAATCTTACATATAAAGTGCTGCAAATTCATCCTGCATTCAAACAAAAAATATCCAGGAAGCCTTAGGAAAATGTACATCACTATTATCTCTTGGAAGAATCATTTGCAATTTTTTTTTATTCGTAAAAGTCAGATGAGACAAATAGCCTGTATTTCTCATTACGATTCTCCTACCCTAGTAGACAAATTTTAGGAGTGAATGGATATGAAAATAATGGTAATGATTACAGGAATTCATTCTGTATAAAGTTTAATATTCAACCTAGAAGTAGAATCACAGTTTGTTTGTTTTTGTTTTTGATAGTTACATTATTCCACCATTAGATTTTTCAAGGAGAGGATTTTTTTTTTTGTATTGAAATTTCTTCTTATCTCTTACGATGCTGAAGAAGAAAAGTGTGCTGCCCATGAAAACATGGATAACTTAAAGACTCCCAGTAAATTTGAGGCAAATAATAAATAACACCCACGGGGGGCAGCAGGAATGTGGAGTTCTTCCAGGCTCTCTTCTGCTCATTCCTCCTGTCTGGGCAGCAGACAAGGGGCATTAAAGGACAGGAGGGAGGGAAAAACAAAGGGATTTTATGAAGAAAAAGAGATACAGCAAAGACATAATGTACAAATAGAATTTGGTTTGAGAAATATTCCATGCACAAGATAAATGGAAGAAAATAAAATGTAAAACAAATTGAATCCACTTAATGAATTTGTTCCAAGTAAATTGGCAGCATTACAGAAAGCAAGAAAAGAGCAGCATTTTCAGGTCCTAGATGAATTTCAAGACCAAACACAGAAATGCTGGTGTTAGTTTTGTTTGTTTCATAAATGTACATTCAGCAATAAAATATTCATATTTTTCTCCATTAATTCAAATAGTTATTCCTCTCATGTTTTGTTTTTATGTTACTTACCAACAAAAATTGAGGGTTTTTTTTTTTTTTTTGAAGATGTAAGATGTCTTGTCACACCAAAAAAAAAACAGAATAAAATGTTTGGGAGACATTAAAAAAAGCACCTGTATTTCACTTTCTCCATGTGTAAGGAGAGGGATTTAAATTCAGAATTACTTTTAAAGTTTCGTAATACTGCTCTGCAGTCAGTTGCAGGCAGAGAGGAGAATGATTACAAGGAACAATGGCTTGTGATGTGTTTGGAGGAGAGAAATCAAACCCACACGGGAGTTGGGAAACAAAGGAAGTAATTCTGAGTCACAGAGCAGAGACAAATTAGCATGCCCCGTAGTCTTTGATTAGTATCTTTAAGAATATAGATGTAGGTATTGTCTGGCTTCCTTGGAAAGGTCTTCTGTTTTACTATTTGAATATAATTAAAATATCCAGCAATGAAAAGAGAAAAACTTAATTAAAAATTTCATTTAAGGCATTTAAAGTTCTAACTTCCATCTGTGGCTCCTTTTGTGTCAATCTTACTAAAATATCAGACTTACAATATTGCACCTACTAAACAGAATTTCCCTGAATTATTTTGGATAAAAAAGGATAATTAGGGCTTGAAACCAATAGTGATGGAATTACGAGACGGCGTCCATGTTAAGAGATGACATACATACTGAAAGATTCGATGATAATACACTTAATCACTTTAAATTAAATTTATGTGTAGAATTTAAGGAGTGTTCATTTTTAAGAGTTTCTGTAACAATACTTACAGTTGTCTAGCCTTATTTATATCATTAGAAGAATTCTCTCATGACTCACAAAAGCAGTACATCCTCAAAAGCAGTCATAATCTGCCAAAGCATTTTCACATCCCAAACATTATGGAAATTTCAGGTAATGCGATCATATTCAAGTAAGAAACAAGCTGACTTATGTTTCACATAGAAAATAAGACAATGTGAAAATTGATCTATGGCCTATTTGTTTGAATAAAGGGGATTATGTTTCTTATAGAATTTAAATTCCTAATGATATTATAACAACTTATTCCTCAGTTTTAATTTTAGTTTAAACATCTACCTGTCAACGTTTTTCAGGTTTACATCTGAGGCAATACAAATAAACGCACAGTCTTTAACATTCTGAATTAAGATTTGACACACTGCCACCTTGTGATGGTTTCAAGAAAGTTCAAATCTTTGGGGAAATGAATGCGGAGCTGAATGCTCACCTCCACATTTGCTTGAAGGCACGTTGGGCAGAGAGTGAGCATACTCATTCATCTCACTTTCAGCGAGCTGGTTAAAGGTAAGATGGAACAGAGCGCAGTAGGTCAAGTCTCTGCCCTTACATGTGACTTTGGGAAAGTTATTTCACATCTATACCTGAGCCTCAGTTTACTTCACTCTATGTAAAGTAGAAATAATTATATAAGGGTTGTTTTGAGAGACGAACAGGGTAAGAATATTATTTAGCATGGTACACAGCATATCAGAAACTTTATTAGTAATCATACAATTATTTTGAAAGGCCATTTTGTAAGTGATTTTACGACTAAGCTCAATTACTTTTTTCCTAGAATATTGCTGAAGGTATTCTTGCTCCTTCAGCAAAAAGAAAAAAGTAGATGGTTTATAATGGGGAAAGTGGCATTTATTGTTTCTGCTTCAAAAATGTAAAGAACACACGAAAGTTCTAAGTTTGGATTTTATAAAACGTAGTCTTATGTTAAATTCCTATGGGCATTTTCCACTAAGTTAGCAAGGGTGACATTGTCTTATATTCAGTTCATGTAGTTCAATGAGCACCTGGCTCTTATTATAATGCAACTTGAATAGTAGTTATTAAAAAGATGAATGAAACAGAATTTAAAATTGGTAAAGCAGAGATCCATGACTATAACTAACTGGAATCTAAGAGAAAAGCATATGAAAACTGTGACAGATTTATAAACAAAGAAACTATCTTGACCTGAGGAGTTTAGAAGAAGTACACAGAGGGAGGTAAAATTGGAATCTACAACAATTTTCTTAAAGTATCCTGTTTCTCTGGTGGATATTTCCCCCTCCCATATCCACTAGGAATTTTTATGGTTCGTTTAGCAAACATAGGAAGAAGAAAGTGAATTTGCATAAGCACAATTAATGACTTCTTAAAAATTCAGCATAAATGCAGTTAAATCTGAGTGGACCTCCAGTTCCAAAACAGTATATCTCTTACAGTGAGAAACTACTTGGACAGTTTCACCATAAAATTATGCCTTATTCTTCTATATCTTTTTAAAGGAATATTTGAATCATATGTGGCAAAGTGAAGATGCGTTTTTATCAAAAAGCAAGATAGCTACTTTTGCATTTTCATACCAACAGCATAAAGCAAAGAGCCAAAAGTCCTCTTTGAAAATGTGAAAATCTCCTCTTTTTCTACCATGTTTATGAAGAAGCCCGGAGTCAACAGATCTGGCCATAAATGAATTTTGATAGTGGAGAGAGGACAGTAGACAAGGAGACAAATGAGGAAAGAGTCTAAAGATGTCAGTGGAATTCTCACCATAGACGAAAAATACCAAGTAGCTGTCAGAATACATCTTGATTGATGTTATTAAAACCTAGTTGGATCAATAAAGATTGCTTTGAGGTCACAGTGTGGCTCCCACTTCTACAATTCCACTCGTGGATTTGATGTGTTGTAAATTCTATCTAAGTTGAACTTTACTAATTCTTCTGGGAAGTCCCAGGATACATAGTGCGAAATTGCTTCTAAAGGAGAAACACCAGCAGTTGGCATGATGCACAGCCTTTCAGAGCACGCAGAGAGCAATCCATCATAAACTCTAAGACATCCTTTGTCAACACTTTAAATTAGTGTTTACCAAGACATGACCAATTCAGAAGATACATAAATATAAAATGTCCAACATATATAAAAATGTACAAAGTTGTGTGAGCTAAAAGCATGTAAATATGCACATATCATTATTTCCACTTACCTTTAATGACAAGAGAAGTAATGAATGAAACGGAAGGCAATTCAAGGGACATTATAAGAGAACCAAAGCAAAATAATAACCAGGACTTTTCTAGGCATTACCGAGAACATTCCCTAAGGAGCCACAGACATGAAAAGTGAGAGGAGATAAGATTCACGCCTCACTCATTTATTCATTTAACAAAAATTTATTGTGCGTCTATTTTATGCCAGGCAGGCAATGTGTAAGCCCCAGAGACATAGTACAGAGCATGACCAAGGAGCTCGCATTCTAATGAGAATAGATATAAATACAAAATAAAAGTATAGAAAGAACAATTTACCCAAGTTAAGAGCATTAAAGAAAACAAGCTTAATCAGGGTGATGTGGTTGATCGTGATGCACAGGCAGGGCTACTTGTGGTGTGGAATCAAGAAGCACATTTCCAAGGAGTTGACATTTGTCTTGACGCCAGGACAATAGATGGCACCAGCCTTGTGAAAACCCCAGGGAAGAGCAGCCAGCGTAAATCCATCGCTGCAGCAACTCAGAGTTTTTCAGGAGTCTGAGACTGGAGTTAACCAAATGTGCTGTGACATCTGCTCCAAGTGGCAGAAGCTACATGTTGACCCTTCAAGGCCATGTTAAGAAGTTTAGATTTTATTTTAAGTCGAAAGGAAAATTACTGGACATTTTTAAGTGAGGGGTGAAATGATCAAATTCGACTTTGGAAATGTGCTGTGGAGGGCCCAAAATGATAAGTTAAAAGTTTTAACACTTACTCGTTAATAGTGAGCATCTGAGGACAGTGCAGGGGCTTCTACAAGTAGAACTTTGGGAAGGTAGATGAGATACAGAGATACAAACCCCTTTTACTTGGTGTGTATGTAACCCAAGAAAAAGGGTGCTTTGTTATTGAACCCCAGGTTGCATCTGGAACATTGACTAGATGTCTTTGCCTCTTAAAACTCTTCCTTCAATCTAAAATCCCCGTGACTCCACTTTTTCACGTACAAACTTTTTCACTCACCCTTTAAAACTGGGTTCAAATGTAAACTGTGATGTGACATCATTCCAGTTAATAGCATCGTCTCTCTGCTTCTACAGCCTTTGAGGGTATCTCTCCCGTGTCAGTTTATATTATACTCTAATACTGGGTTTATATCTTTCTCTGGAAGATTTTGCTCTTCAAAGATACCGGGGGTCATATTCCTTTAATACCATGGGTGCCGACTACAGTACTGCTACATGGGAGGACCTCAGAAAATGTCTGTTGGTTGAATGAGTCACGCGGACAAACAGGAAGGAGATAAAGTCTAACAACCCAGGGGAGGAGCAAATCACTCCTTCCTCGTCTAACATTAACCCTACTGTGTATGTGGCAGACGGAGTCCCTCTAGCACGGTGGTTCTCAACCTTCCTAATGTCCCAACCATTTAATACCTCATATTCCGGTGACCCCCCACAACCATAAAATTGCTTTCATTGCTACTCCATAACTGTAATTTTGCTACTGTTATGAATCGTAATGTAAATATCTGATAGGCAGGATGGTCTTGGGCGACCCGTGTGAAAGGGTTGTTCGAACCCCAGAGGGGTTGCGACCCACAGGTTGAGAACTGCTGCTCTAGCAAGTAACCATGGTTTTATTAGTTGAATTATTGCCATAGGCAATAAGGAAAGCACCCATTTGCCTGGGTACGTACAGACAAGCTGGGAGTGTGCAGTTCTTATTTTAAGCCATGAAAATAAAATTGCATGAGGAAACCATACAGCAACATGTTGTACAACCAAATTTTCAAAGCAGATAATGCAAATGTCCTGCCTTTTTACTTTCTTTTGCTGATGACAAATATTCTATAGCAGAGACAATGCTCCAATCATACCTATAAATATTAAGTGATATTTAATACTTGTGATAAATTGTTTTAGATAGTCTAGTTAAATGGATTATCTCTTTGTATGGAAAACTGAGGAAAATTATCCTTTTCCAGTGTGAACAGGATTATTTGGGTGGGCTGAATAGAGAGATGACACAAAATTCCTTTCCATGAAACAAATGTCAAACTTCCGGTATTCACCATGTGGATAGTATTGGCCATCTCTTTCTTGATTTCATCACATCATATGGCAAAGATGAAGGGATTGTAGTTCATATACTCAAGTTCCCAGGCAGCTGATTTTGTATTCATCAAAAAAGATGTTATCTTGGTTGGGCCTGACCCAATCAGGAGAGCGTTTTAAAAGAGGATCTATAGGTTAGAGTTGGAAGAAATAGCAGAAATCCTCACCTATTGCACTTGAAGAAGCAAACTGTCACTGGCTGTGGCCAGGCCACATGGCAGGGGACAGCCAGCAATCTTTAGGAGCTGAGGGCCTCTGACCTACTCCCTCCAAGGAACTGAATTCTGCCATCAACCAGCGACTGTGGAGAAGGCCCCAGGACTCATAATATCACAGTCTCAGCCCTCACTCAATTGCAGGCCTGTGAGCCACTGAGCAAAGGACCCAGAAGCTGTGACCAGACATCTAACACCTGAAAAATGTACATTGTTTTTGAGCAACTAAGTTTATAATTTGTTATACAGCAGTAGAGCACTAATGCATTTATAGTGTTAATCAATGCCCATTTGGAACAGAGTAACATGATAGCATTGCCAAATCCTGAAACAGGCCCTTTTAGTACCATATTTAGAGTTGGAAGAAATCATAACAGTCTTAGGAACCGTGCCTGGCAGTTTGCTCATTTTGTGATGGCAGAAATGGAATCCCAAGGTTAAATGAATTGCCCTCAGGGAGCACCTCTATGATCTGGAGGCCAGGAACAGACTTCAGTGTCAAGGGGCCATGGCTGTGGAAGGATAGGCGGAGAAGTGGGATCTAATGTGTATTTGCCTCTCGGGTGTATCTTCGGCAAGTGGTAAAATGTCCTGTGCGTGATGGAATCACCCTTTTAAGTGAATGAATATCTTTGTTTTCACTCTCCTACCTTCTTCTGGAATGTTATCTTTCCTTTTATTAAAAATAAAGGGGGTTCATTTCTGGGCAGAGGGCTCATTGAACTGACTCTAGAACACAGCAGGGTTTTTACAGAGTCTGGGATGTTTTCTCCTAGGGAATATTGGCTGTTTATGACTCACTTCTCTGGGGGACTCCCCTTCATTCCACTGAGTAAAAGACTAAGGGGGGCCTCTAATTATATTTGGATATAAAACTAAACATCTGCTTTCATCTCTAACTTATGGCATGATTTTTCCATCACAGAGTCTTTAAAGAGGGAGTGAGGTTTTCTTTGAATTCTAAATCACCTTCCTAAATTACCGCCCTCCTATCCAGCACAGAGAAGCCTTACATTTTCAAGACAATTTTAATGATCCCAAACAAATCAAGGTAACAGCTACTAAATCCTGACTTACATAAGCACATGATTATACCCTTAAGACTAACCTGGATATGGCTTAACTTACAAATCCCCACTTCTTCAAGGATTTCTGTGCCCCAAACTCTGAAGAAGCTTATTATTTCAGCTTCATTACCATGGGACTTCTGTCAGGTTCACAGCCTTTTTTCTTCAGGTTTTCTCTCCCCTTTCTTTTCTGTTCCTACTCAGAACAAAATAAAGGTTCAGTGAACATTTATATTTTTATTTTTTTATGAAGTCATATAAACATAGATCATGAATACATTTATGCCTTTGTGGGATTTAATGTGCTGATTATTTGTACAAATTGGAGTGCTTACATCCTACTAATTAATATAGCTTTAACCTCATTTACTTAATCACAGTGTTAAGGCATTTGTGTTCAATTCTTGATCGATTTGACTTGTACCTTTGCAATATACTCAAAAGGTGTGGTCCCACCATTAACCCTCCCTCTATAGAACCACTCCCCTCCTTTTTTTTCTCTCTCCCCTTCCCTCCTTCATCCTGGGCTATAGTTGTGATTCATCTTTCATATGAAAGTGTGAGTGATTATAAATTGGCTTCATAATAGTACCGAGTACATTGGATATTATTTTTTCCATTCCTGAAATACTTTACTAAGAAGAATATTTTCCAACTCCATCCATGTAAACATAAAAGAGGTAAAGTCTGCATCTTTTTTAATGCTGCATAGTATTTCATGGTATACATATACCATAATTTATTAATCCATTCATGGGTCGATGGGCACTTGGGCTTATTCCATGACTTGGCAATTATAAATTGAGCTGCAATGAACAATATGGTGCAAATATCTTTGTGGCCAAGTGATTTTTGACTTTTTGGGTATACACATAGTAGAGGAATTCCAGGATCGAATGGCCGGTCTACATTTAGATCCCTGAGTGTTCTCCAAACTTCTTTCCAAAAGGAACGTACTAGCTTGCATTCCCACCAGCACCAGCAGTGCATAAGTGTTCCCTTTTCTCCACATCCATGCCAACATCTGTAGTTTGGGGATTTTATGATGTGGGCTACTTTTATTGGAGCTAGATGATATCTCAAAGTGGTTTTGTTTGCATTTCTCTGATGATTAAAGATGATGAGCATTTTTTCATGTTTCTATAGACCATGCACCTGTCTTCTTCAGAGAAGCTTCTGTTCATGTCTCTTGCTCACAATAAAATGGGATCACATGTTCTTTCCTTATTAATAACCTTGAGTTCTCTGTGGATTCTGGTTATGAGACCTTTGTCAGAAATATAACCTGCAAAAATCCTCTCTAATTCTAAGGGCTGTCTACTTGATTTACTTACTGTGTTATTGGCAGTGCAGAAACTTTTTAGTTCGATCAGATCCCAGTAATGTATTTTTGGTGTTGCTTCAATTGCCCAGGGGGTCCTGCTTATAAAGTATTCTCAGGTCAATTTTCTCAAGTGTTTCCCCTGCACTCTCTCTAAGAATTTTTATAGTTTTATGTCTTAAGTTTAAGTCCTTTAACCAGTGAGAGTCAATTTTTGTTAGAGGAGAAAGGTATGGATCCAGTTTCAGTCTTCGACAAGTCACTAGCCAATTCACCCAGCACCATTTGTTAAATAGGGAATCTTTCCACCAATTTATATATATATATATATAATTAAATCATAATTGTGTACATTAGTGCGATCATGGGGCACAATGTGCTGACTTCATATACAATCTGAAATATTTTCATCAAACTGTTTAACATAGCCTTCATGGCCTTTTAATCACTATATGGAGACGTTTATATTCTGCATTTAGTAAGTTTCACTTGTACCCTTCTAAGATGCACCGTAGGTGTGATCCCACCAATCGCCCTCCCTCCACCCATCCTTTCCCCTCCCCTCCCTTGCCCCTTCCCAATTTTCTTGTGCTATACCAATTTATATTTTTGATAGGCTTACCAAAGATCAAATGACGATAAGTGTCTGTGTTCATCTCTTGGTTTTCAATTCTGTTCCATACATCTACCTCTCTATTTTTGTGCCAGTATCATGCTGTTTTGATCACTATAGATTTATAGTATGGTCTGAAGTCTGGTAGCATGATTACTCCTGATTTGCTTTTATTTCTGAGTAATGTCTTGGCTATTCAAGGTTTTTTTCTGGTTTCATATAAAAAGAAGGACTAATTTTTCCAGATCGTTAAAGTATGACAGAGGTGCTTTAATAGGAATGGCATTCAATCTGTAGATTGCTTTGGTTAATATAGACATTTTAACAATGTTGATTTTTTCCAGCCATGAGTATGGTATATTTTTCCATTTGTTAACATCTTCAGCTATTTCTTTTCTCAGAGTTTCATACTTCTCTTTATAGAGATCTCTCACATCTTTTGTTAGGTACACTCCCAGATATTTCATCTTCTTTGGCACTATTGTAAAGGGAATAGAGTCCTTGATTGTTTTTTCACCTTGACTATTGTTGGTATATATAAAGGCTACAGATTTGTGAGTATTGATTTTGTATCCTGAGATGCTGCTGTATGCCTTGATCACTTCTAGGAGTTTTGTAGTTCAGTTCTTGGGGTTTTCCAGATATACAATCATATCATCTAAGATGAGTGACAGTTTGATCTCCACTGATCCTATTTGGATACCCTTGATTGCCTTTTCTTCCTGATGGCAATGGCTAAGAATTCCATTACAATGTTAAAGAGCAGTGGAGACGATGCTTGTAACCTTGCCTGGTTTCTGATCTGAGTGGAAATGATTTCAGTTTTTCTCCATTCAATATGATATTGGCTGTGGGTGTGCTGTAGATGGCCTCTTTCAGTTTAAGAAATGTTCCTTCTCTACCTATTTTCTTAAGAATTCTGGTCAAGAAAGCATGCTGGATACTATTAAAAGATTTTCTGCATCGATTGAGAGAATCATATGGTGTTTGTTTTTTATTATGTGATGTATTATATTTATAGATTTAAGTATATTGAACCATTCTTGGGACCCTGGGATGAAACCCATCTGGTCATGATGTATAATGTGTTTGATGTGTTGCTGGATTCTGTTTTCTAGGATCTTATTGAATATTTTTGCATCAATATTCATTAGAGATATTGGTCTATAATTTTCTTTTCTTGTTGTGTCTTTTCCTGTTTGGGGATTCAGGTGATTTTGCTTTATAGAATGTGTTGGGAAGTATTCCTTCTTTTTCTCTATTTTGGAAATTGTTAAGTAACATAGGTACTAGTTCACCTTTAAAGGTTTGGTGGAATTCCGATGTGAAGTCATCTGGTCTTGGGCTTTCCTTTTTGAGGAGATTTCTTCTAGTTGATGCTATTTCAGAACTTGATAAAAGTTTGTTCAATCTTTCCACTTCCTTCTAGTTAAGTCTAGGAGGGTGACATATTTCCAAGTATTGGTCTGTTTCCTTCAGATCTTCATGCTTCTGGGAATAAAGTTTTTTGTAATAGTCATTAAGGATTTTTTTTAACTTCTGAAGAGTCTGTTGTTATTTGGCCTTTATCATTTCTGATTGATGAAATTAGGGATTTTACTCTTTTATTTCTGGTTAAGTTAGCCAAAGTGTTATCTATTTTGTTGACCTTTTCAAAAAACCAACTTCTTGATTGATTTATTTGTTGAATAATTCTTTTGTTTTCAATTTCATTCAATTCTGCTCTAATTTTAGTTATTTCTTTTCTTCTGCTGGGTTTGGTGTTGGAATGTTTGCCCTTTTCTAGTTGCTTGAGATGTCCCATTAAGTTGTCTTTCTCTCTTTCCATTCATTTGAGGAATGCTTGCAACTCTATAAATTTCCCTCCTAGGACTGCCTTTGTGGTATCCTGGAGGTTCTGGTAATTTGTGTATTCATTATCATTTTTTTCCAAAAAATTGGTAATTTCCTTCTTAATTTCACCTATGACCCAGCTATCATTCAGCATGAAGTTATTTATTTTCCATGTTTTTGTATAAGTATGCAGATTCCTGTTGTTACTGAGTTCAACTTTTATTCCATGATGGTCCAAGAAAATACAAGGAATAATTTTTATTCTTTTAAATTTGCTGAGGTTATGCTTTGCAACCTAAGATGTTATCAATTTTGGAGGATGTTCCATGGGCTGATGAGAAGAGTGCGTATTCAGTTTTGTTAGGATGAAATGTTCTGTACATGTCTGTTAAATCCAATTATTGAATGGTTAAGTCTGCAATTTCTTTGCTTCGTTTCTTATTGGAGGATCTATCCAACACTGCCAAAGGGATGTTAAAATCTCTGTCTGTTATGGTGCTGGAGGAAATCAAGCTGCTCATGTCTGTTAGAGTCTCTCATATAAATTGAGGTGCCTTCTTGTTGGATGCATAAATGTTAATAATTGAAATCTCATCGTGTTGAGTGTTGCCTTTAACAAATATGAAGTGACCATCCTTTTCTCTCCTTACCTTTTGTTGATTTAAAACCTGTATCTGTGAATAAATTTGAAACACCTGCTTTTTTTTCTGATTGCCATTTGCCTGAATTATAGATGACCATCCCTTCCCCCTGAGTCTATATTTATCTTTTTAGATAAGATGAGATTCTTGTATGCAGTAGATATCTGGCCTGAGTTTTTGTATCCAGTCAGTCAACCTGTGCCTCTTTAGAGGATAATTTAAGCCATTCACATTAATTGAGAGTATTGATAAACCTGTTAGAATTTTGGGTATAGAGTTTTTCAAAACTCCAGGGGACATTTTTAATACTTTCTCCACTCAGAAGTTGGAGTTTTATCAAAAGTTTCTGAGTTAGTTTAGTTTGGAGGTAAAGCATTATACTTGTCATTGTGGAGAAAGGTCTGAGAATATCCTGATGAGCTGGTTTAGTTATGGCAAATTTCTTCAACATGTGTATGTCATTAAAGTATTTAATTTCTGAAACTTAGTTTAGCTGGATACAGGACCCTGGGTTGAAAGTTATTTTGTTTTAGGAGATTAAAGATTGATGACCATCCTCTTCTAGCTTGAAAATTTCGGCAGAGAGATCTGTAGTCATTCTAATATTCTTCCCCTTGTATAAGATGGTTTTCTTACATCTGGCTGTTTGCAGAACTTTCCCCTTCATATTAACTTTGGCAAAGTTAATTATAATGTGTCTAGGAGATGTTTTATTTAGATTGAGTAGTGCTGGGGTTCTGAAACTGTCTGCTATCTGGATTTCAGAATCTTTTGCCACGTTTGGGAAGTTGTCCTCGATTATCTCTTGGAGGAGAGTATCTGGGCCTTTCAAGCAACCTCTTCTCCTTCAGGGATTCCTATAAGGTGAATGTTTGCTCTTTTGGAGTGGTCCTACCATTCTCTCAGGGAATGGTCCATTTTTGCTCTCTACTTCTCTTTCTCTTTGAGCATTTGGGATCATTCAAAAGCTTTGTCTTCATTGTCAGAGACTCTTTCTTCTGCCCATTCCATTCTGTTACTGAGGGATTCTACTGTATTTCTCAGATCTTTGAGGGCTGCAAGTTCTTGCCTCAATGTGTCAAAATCTTTGCTGATTTTGTCTTTGAATTCATTGAATTCTTGAGAAAACTTTTGAATTGCTCCTTGAAATTCTAATCCCATCTTTACCTCAATTCTGTTGATCTTATTTGCCATCCAAATTCTGAACTCAATTTCTGACATCTCAGCCATTTGTTTATGAATGGGATCATTTGATGTGTCTGTTTTTTCATTCCTTGGGGAGTTCATCTACTCTGATTATTCATGTTGCCAGAGTTTTTCTGCTGATTCTGTCCCACGATTATTTTTCACCATTTGGCTAGATGGTCAGGTAAGGGTAAATTGGATTGGAGGCTTTTAGAGTTGTGGTTAGCCAGCCCTTTGCCAAGGATCTGGGACTGGTGACTGTAGCTTTTTCACCTATAGCTTGCAAAGGGATGCATACAGTATTACAGTCTGAAGCTCTGGGGACCTGCTTGGTGTGGTGGGGTTAGGTGGCTCTTTCTTGTGTTCAGCTGGTCTTTGTCTGATCCTAGTGGATCATTGACTCTGGGTTGAAGTCTCAGCTATGGAAAAATACAAGCAACTAAGACACCCTTTTCCCCCCTAGACAACAACTGAAAAGGAAAAATCAACACTTCCCTTTACCACACAACCAGGGTACCACCCAAGAAGATCCTTGGGTGATTGGCCCAGGTTAGGAGTTGCAAACCAATTGACCCAGTCAGTATCAACTCTCAAGTGGAAGAGTTCAAAAGGTCTCCAGCAACTAGATAGCAGAGGTATACTGGCTGCTCAAATGTGGCTTGCTCCGGTGCTCTGTGGAGCCAGAAAGGCCTGCCCAGTAGCAGGGTTGGACCAGGGGGCTGGTGTCTCTTTCCCCACCTTGCACCTCTTTCACACCCTGTCACTGGTAACACCATGGGACTGTGGTTCTGCTCCCTCCAATAAGAAGATGTGCCAGGGCTTTGTGCCTGCCAGAGTCAGAGGAAAGTCAATGCCCTCTGAGCCCAGTCACCACCCTTTGCCACCAGCCGACTGGGAGAGCTGAGGCCTGCCTGCCTTGGGTACTCAATGACAACTGGGGGGTGTTCCACCTAAGCTCAGTCCAAACCTGAGGATAACAAGTCAGCAAATGGTTTTCTCCCTCAGCCATGGTGCCTTTGCCCCAGCCACTCTGCGGCACTGGTATCCCTATAGAGCAAGGTCTGGCTTCCTCTGGCAGTCCTCAAAGTTAGGGAAATGTCTTTCCAAGATTAGACCCTGGTGGAATCACTCTACTGTTGCTGAATCTTCATGGGAGGTGTCCCTGAGCAGCTCCCAGGTGGCTCCCATGGCCAGAGAACAGCTGTAGCTGTGGCTCTGGGACTGCAGGGCATGCAGCTTCAGCAGCAGGGTGAGGTGCACAGTGTGAGGTTTTGGCAGGGCAGAGCACCTGGCACTTGGCTCTGGCAGGGCAGGACATATGGTGAGCAGCTCTGGCTGGGTGGGGCCCACAGTGGCTCTGGCAGTGCTGGGTCCACAGCATGCAGCTCTGGCAGAGTGAGGCACAGGGCATGAAGCTCCAAAAGGGTGGGGCATGGGGTCCTTGGTTCAGGCAGGGTG
>CAUYRH010142209.1:0-10724 GCA_963574655.1 Perodicticus potto | reverse complement strand
CTGTAGTCCCAGCTACTTGGGAGGCAGAGGCAGGAGACTCGCTTGAGCCCAGGAATTGGAGGTTGCTGTGAGCTGTGATGCCACGGCACTCTACCCAGGGTGACGGCTTGAGGCTCTGTCTCAAAAAAAAAAAAAAAAGAATAGCCCTGTGGGATTCTCACAAGTTAAGACTCTTTTTCAACAGATAGGCTAAAATCAAAGCTCTAATTTCTTTGTTCACACCCAAAAGAGTAATTTATACCTAGGTCCAGGTCTCTCTTGCCAGAGTGTTTCCCTAGCTCAAATTAGGGAGTTTTCAAAGATATTCTTAAATCCCCCATTAATTATTACAGCATTGAAAAAAAATCACTTCTGGCCTGGTATGGTAGCTTGTACCTATAATCCTAGCACTGTAGGAGGCCGTGGTGGTGGAATGCCTTACCTCAGGAGATCAGAGATCAGCCTGAGCAAGAGTGAGACCTCGTCTCTAAAAATAGCCGGGCGTTGTGGTGGGCACCTGTAGTCCCAGCTACTTTGGAGGCTGAGGCAAGAGGATCGCTTGAGCCCAAGAGTTTTAGGTTGCTGTGAGCTCTGATGCTACGGCACTCTACCAAAGGTGACTAAGTGAGACTCTTTCTCTTAGAAAAAAAAAAAAAAGGCAGAACAGAAAAAACTAGCTAGGTGTTAGGGTGGGAGGCTAAGCAAGAGAATTACTTGAGCCCAAAAGTTTGAGGTTGCCAAGGCACAGAACGAGACTCTTGTCTCAGAAAAAAAAAATCACTTCCAAAATTGAGAATTGCGTTTGTTACTTAAAGTAGTGTGATAACCTCTGAATACCTGTGACATTGTTAAATTTTATAATCTGGAGAAACTCATGGGGAGGCTTTTTTATTCCTCCAAATCTGGTCTAGGTAAGCTAGACCTATCTAGGTCTGTTGTGCTTGGTGCCTCAGTGTAGCTGGGCAGGTGGTCTTATGCAAACGTTACTGCCTGCAGGGTGGAGGTTCTTTCAGTTTAGCTTTTTTATAATTCTTATTGCCTTTAGAATCTCTTCCAGTAATAGCAGCTCCATCCATGTGGACAAGACCCCAGATCAAAGACTTTAAAGAGAAGATTCGGCAGGATGCAGATTCTGTGATTACAGTGGGCCGAGGAGAAGTAGTCACTGTTCGAGTACCCACCCACGAAGAAGGATCATATCTCTTTTGGGAATTTGCTACAGACAGTTATGACATTGGGTTTGGGGTATATTTTGAATGGACAGACTCTCCAAACACTGCTGTCAGCGTGCACGTCAGTGAATCCAGCGATGATGACGAGGAAGAGGAAGGTAGAGCCATTGGTCTGTATTCAATACCTGCTGGGTTGTGTGTTGGCAAAAGTGGTAGATGGTTCAGAAATACTTAAGCCATGTGCTTGCTGATTAACACTTCATAGTCAGGGAACAATCTCTTTATTAGTGGGACCTTTAGCTAAAAAGGTTATAAGAAAGGCCAGCCTGGGGCTGCACCTGGGGCTCAGTGAGTAGTGTGCCAGCCCCATATACAGAGTAGAGGGTTCAAACCCGGCCCTGGCCAAACTGCACCAACAAAAAAAAAATAGCCGAGTGTTGTGTCGGGCACCTGTAGTCCCAGCTACTCTGGAGGCTGAGGCAAGAGAATTGCCTAAGCCCAAGAGTTGGAGGTTGCTGTGAGCAGTGACGCCACGGCACTCTACCGAGGGCGATAAAGTAAGACTCTGTCTCTACAAAAAAAAAAAAGAAAGAAAGGCCAGTGTGGCTCGGTGCCTGTAGCTTAGTGGCTAGGGCATCAGCCTCATGCACTGGAGCTGGCAGGTTTGAGTCTAGCCTGGCCTGCCAAACAACAGTGACAACTGCAACCAAAAAATAAAAATAGCCGGGCACTGTGGCAGGCACCTGTAGTTCTAGCTACTTGGGAGGCTAAGGCAAGAGAATTGCTGAAGCCCAGGAGTTTGAGGTTGCTGTGAGCTGTGATGCCATGGCACTGGACCAAGGGCAACAAAGTGAGACTCTTGTCTCAAAAAAGAAAGTCCAGCCTCTTACAGGGAATTGAGACCTGAACCTGAATTTTTCTGTATGCCAGGAAAGTCTGGCAATTTACTATTTTACTGCTTCCTGAATCCTATTTTACTTGCAGTCTTATGTGCTTAAAAAGTTAGATATGCAAGATCATTTTGAATTATTTTATTTTATTTACTTATTTATGTATTTATTTTAAGACAGAGTCCCACTGTTGCCCTTAGTAGAGTGCTGTGGCATCACAGCTCACAGCAACCTCAAACTCTCGGGCTTAATGATTCTCTTGCTTCAGCCTCCTAAGTAGCTGGGACTATAGGCACCTGACTCAACGCCCAGCTATTTTTTTGTTGCAGTTGTCATTGTTGTTTAGCAGGCCAGGACTGAGTTCCAACCTTCCAGCCTCGGTGTATGTGGCCAGCACTCTAACCACTGAGCTATGAGTGCCAGGCCATTTTGAATAATTTTAAAGGAACTTATAAGAGTTTCTGTTAATCCTAGTATTTATTTAAATTTATTTTTCTGATATTAGCTTTTTAGATCATTCTAAGATTTTTTTTTTTTAATGTAAATTCAGAAGCTCATGGAACTCATTCTACCTAAAAAATGTTTTAAGTATTTTTCCATTTGGAAATTCCTGTTTTACTGGAGTGAAATTTTTTCTTTTCTTTTCTTTTCTTTTTTTGAGACAGAGTCTCACTATGTCGCCCTCGGTAGAGTGCTGTTAGCATCACAGCTCACAGCAACCTCCAACTCTTGGACTTAAGCGATTCTCTTGCCTCAGCCTCCCAAGTAGCTGGGACTACAAGTGCCCACCACAAAACCCAGCTATTTTTTTTTGTTGTTGTTGCAGGTGTTTAGCTGGCTTGGGCCAGGTTCAAACCCGCCACCTTCGGTGTATGTGGCTGGCGCCATAACCACGTGCTACGGGCACTGAACCAGAAATTTTTTATTTACTCTGAATAAGTCGACAAAATTGGGTATTTTCAAGGTCAGTCTATACTATCTTTTTTTTTTTTTTGAGACAGAGCTTCAAGCTGTCACCCTGGATAGAGTGCTATGGCATCACAGCTCACAGCAACCTCCAATTC
Organism: Perodicticus potto; assembly: GCA_963574655.1. Taxonomy (NCBI): domain Eukaryota; kingdom Metazoa; phylum Chordata; class Mammalia; order Primates; family Lorisidae; genus Perodicticus; species Perodicticus potto. The sequence continues at coordinate 7,619 of CAUYRH010142209.1, read as the reverse complement.
CTGGACTCAAGCGAGTCTCCTGCCTCCGTCTCCCAAGTAGCTGGGACTACAGGCGCCCGCCACAACGCCTGGCCATTTTTTTTTTTTTTTTTTTTTGGTTGCAGCCGTCATTGTTGTTTGGTGGCCCGGGCTGGGTTCGAACCCGCCAGCTCAGGTGTACATGACTGACGCCTTAGCCCATTGAGCCACAGGTGCCAAGCCAGTCTATACTATCTTGATCTAGGAAGTAGGTTATATGTGTAACATATACTGCTTATTAAGAAGATAGTCTCCTTAATTTTGTTACCCAGAAAAGTTAGAACTTGGGGTTTTTTTACACGTCTGGTTAGCACTTAAATTTCTTAGACTTGACTCAGAATAGTATGAAGTAGTGCCCCGACAGTGAGAATGGAAAAGCACCATGGCTCAGTTCTTCAGGACTGACTGACCTCTCAGGTAATTGTAAACAGCCTACTTATTTTTACAGAAGGTTGGCAGCGGTGTTTTATGAGGATTGTATTGGGATTTATTTATTTATTTATTTATTTATTTATTTATTTTAAGACAGAGTCTCACTATGTCATCCTCGGTAGAATGCCATAGCGTCACGGCTCACAGCAACCTCAAACTCCTGGGCCCAAGCGATTCTCCTGTTTGGCACTACAGGTGCCCGCCACAGTGCCTGGCTGTTTTTTTGTTTGTATTTGTCATTGGTGTTTGTCAGGCTCTGGCTGGATTCAAACCCCCCAGCTCTGGTGTATGTGGCTGGGGCCCTAGCCAGTGAGCTATAGGCGCTGAGCCTTGGGATAAATTTAAAAAGGTATTGTTGGAAGTGTATAGAGTAAGCCTAAAAGTTCACTCAAGTTTTGAGGCATAGAGTTGTTTGATTATGTTGTCACACCATGCCACACTCTGGGCCCTCTGGGATCATGTAGGGAAACACATCAGGTTTGCCATAAGCATTTTTTTTTTTAAAGAGACAAGAGTCTCGTTTTATCGTCCTCTGTTGAGTGCTGTGGCGTCACAGCTCACAACAACCTCAAACTCTTGGGCTTAGGCGATTCTTTTGCCTCAGCTTCCCAAGTAGCTGGGACTACAGGTGTTGCCACAACACCAGGCTATTTTTTTGTTGCAGTTTGGCCAGGACCAGGTTCAATCCTGCCACCCTCAGTACATGGGGCCAGCACCCTACTCTCTGAGCCACAGTTATTTTTTTTTCTTTGCAGTTTTTGCAGGGCCAGTCTTCAACCTACCTCCCTCGGCATATGGGGCCGGTGCCTTAGGCCATAAGCATTTCTTGAAATTAAGTTAAATTTAATGTTAAAATTTAACAATTAAACATTAATTTCATACTAATGAGTTTTTCAGCTCCAAAGATAATTTTTTTTTTTTTGAGACAGAGTCTCACTTTGTCACCCTTGGTAGAGTGCCTGGCGTTATAGCTCACAGCAACCTCCAACTCCTAGGCCCAAGTGAATCTTTAGCCTCAGTCTCCTGAGTAGCCAGGACTGTGGGCACCCGCCACAACACCCGGCTATTTTTTTTCAAGACGATATCTCTTGCTCAGGCTGGTCTCAAACATCTGCGTTTAGGCAATCCACCCACCTCAGCCTTCCAAAGTGCTAGGATTACAGGCGTGAACCATGGCACCTGGCCCCAAAAATAATTTTTATTCTGTTATAATTATCTACACGAACCATCAGAGTATCCCAGAAATTACAGTACATCTTGCAGACTGACTCACCCCCAAAGCAGATTGAAAATCCTTCATTACGGTATGGTCCGAATTTGAACTGTTAAAGGTAGAAGCATGAACTCCCTTGTCTAACATGGCATTTTGTTTGTAGGAATCTTTATTCCTGAATACCATCAGCAATGTAAAGCATTGCCCATAAATACTACTAACCAGAAAGAAAAAATACAAGAGTGGAAAAAAAAAATAAGTGAGAGAGAGGGACCTGAGAGATTGGCCAGGTGGTAGCACTGTTGTCTCACGTGCCTCTTAACAACATTGAGACCGGGGGAGGCCCTGCACTGCCCCTTCTGATGTAGGAAACTTGTTTTGTATGTGTGTGTTACTGTACTTACAAAGAGCTTTGTGAACACTATAGAAGACTACTTTGTTAAAAAAATCAGTTGAGGTTGGCAGCGCCTATGGCTCATTGAGTAGGGTGCCGGCCTCATATACCGAAGGTGGCGGGTTCAAACCCTGCCTCGGCCGAACTGCAAAAACAGAAAAATAGCCGGGCGTTGTGGCAGGTGCCTGTAGTCCCAGCTACTCGGGAGGCTGAGGCAAGAGAATCGCCTAAGCCCCGGAGTTGGAGGTTGCTGTGAGCTGTGTGACCCCATGGTACTGTATCAAGGGCGACAAAGTGAGACTCTGCCTCTATTAAAAAAAAAAAAAAAATCAGTTGAGGTGATATTTCTTCTGGCTTGCCTGCTGGAGGGCTTCTAAAAGGTTATTTCCTAGCCTGAGGTCTTAGTTGTCGATAGTTTTGGGGTTATTGATGTTGAGAATAGCATTGGTGAAAGTGGCTGAGATCCATTTCTAGAGATGAAAACTTTGATATCCTTGATCTTAGCTCTAATGTATGTCCCTCAAATGGAAGATGGCATTTCCTACCTACCCTTGTACTGTTCCTAATTACAAAGTGATTTAAAACTAAAACTAATCCATTAAACTCCATTAAAACTTGTGTATCAATAGGAACAACACTGAAGGTTTGTTGCGCCCAAGAATTGTTTGCTAAAAATGTGCATAACTTTGCATAACTTTGTCCTCTTCAGAGATTTAGCTCATAAATTGCATTTGTCCAGATGCCTTAGCAGGCCACTGTACTATGATGTCTCGTCCTTAATTGGGCAATTTGTAGGGAGTCTTTTATTTTTTGTGTGAGGCAGAGTCTCACCCTTGGTAGAGTGCTATGGCGTCATAGTTCATAGCTCACAGCAACCTCAAACTCATAGGCTCAAGTGATTCTCTTGCCTCCCGAGTAGCTGGGACTACAGGCACCTGCCATATCACCTGACTTTTTTTTTTTTTTTTCCTGTTTTAGAGATAGGGTCTCATTCTTGCTCAGGCAGGTCGGTCTTATCCAAACTCCTGAGCTCAGGCAATCCACCCACCTCAGCCTTCCAGAATGCTGGGATTACAGGTGTGAGCCGCTGCACCCGGCAATGTGTGAATTCCTTTTGGCTTTCTTCTTTCCTTTGAGATAGAAAAAGAGTACAGTATTTTGTTTGTTGGTTTGGTTTTTCTCCCTTAGGTCTTGAAAGGTAGAGAGTTTGCTTTCTTGCAGGAAGCATGGGTGTTGATTCAGCCTCCTGGGGTTTTTTTTATTTGAGACATAGTCTCAAGCTGTCACCCTGGGTAGAGTGCCGTGGTATCATAGTTCACAACAACCTCCAACTCAGGCTCAAGTGATTCTGTTGAGGTGCATTTTTAGTAGAGACGGGGTCTCAGTTTTGCTCAAGCTGGTCTCGAACTTGTGACCTCAAGCAGTCCACCTGCCTTGATCTCCCAGAGTGCTAGGATTACAGCTATGAGCCACCATGCCCGGCCAGCCTCCTGTTTTAATTCTTCACTTTTTTTGTTGCTGTTTCCAGGTCCCAAATTTTACTTAAGTTGATGAAAGGTGCATTTCCATCTATCCTAGTAATCTTTAATTTTGTAGATTTTGAAAAAAAATTGGGTTTTGAGTTAATAAACCAATCTGGTTTTGGATATCAATAATTGTATGCAGGCTTGGCGCCTGTGGCTCAACGGGCTAAGGCACCAGCCACGTACACCTGAGCTGGCGGGTTCGAATCCAGCCTGGGCCAGCCAAACAACAATGACGGCTGCAACCAAAAAATGGCCGGGCGTTGTGGTGGGCGCCTGTGGTCCCAGCTACTCGGGAGGCAGAGGCAGGAGACTCGCTTGAGCCCAGGAATTGGAGGTTGCTGTGAGCTGTGAAGCCACGACACCCTATCCAGGGTGACAGCTTGAGGCTCTGTCTCAAAATAATAATAATAATTATTATTATTATATACATTTTGAATCTATATTTCTCATTTGCAAATGAAAGATGCTTAATTTTAAGTGTTGCTGTGGCAAAGCAAATCTGATTTGGACCCACTTTTATAAGAGTCATCTGCTTCTTTTTTTAATAGTAAACTTTTTATTTTAGGATTGTTTTAGATTTATAGAAAAGTTAGTAAGATAGTAGAAAGAGTATCTGTATACATGCATCCACTTTCCTCTGTTGTTAACATCTTACTGTACTATGGAACACTCATCACAGCTGATTAACCAATATGGATACATTATTATTACCTAACATCTTTATCTATTCAGGTTTTCTTAGTTTCTACCTAGTGTTCCAGGATCCAATCCAGGATGCCACAGTATAGTTAGGTTGTGTCTCTTTAAATGCCTCTACACTGTTTCCTCTGACTTTCCTTGTTGAAAATTGCTAATGATGGTTGTTGACAGGCATCACCCAGTTAATCTGTATTGGCCAGAATTCACTCTGCCATCTTAGAAAGCTGAAAGTCATTTATTTTCTGTACTGAATATTCCCTTGATCTGTTTTCCTTGAGGGTTTTTTTTTATATTTAATATGTTAAACTGAGACTTTTAAGCTGGTTCATAATTTTCTCATTCCCGTAGGTTTCTAGAGCGTTCTTTCCCCCCTAAGTAACTTCATATCATTACAGTTCAGAAAACTATTAACTGGGACAAACCTATAATCAGAGCTTATTTTTATTTTTGTCACTTGAATCATCTCTGGGTTAATAGAGTGAAAATAATTGAATTTTCAGGGTGTCCATGAATGCCCACTACTGTGATTTTTCCATTTTACTAAACTGAAAATAATATTTGAAGTATACAGAAATTAGTAATCCTCTTAGGCAGCATTTCCCTCTTTCTAAAATGGAGGATATTCTCATGATTGAGGAAGAGGATCAAAGCAATGTTTTCCTTGTTCTTAACTCACCTGAGTGAGATTCCTCCTTTGGGGAGCACTTACAACTTGAATCCATATGGAAGGGAGAAAATGGGGTCCAGAAATACCAGCATTAGAGAGAGAGGGATAGATGTTCACCACTAGGCTCTCAGGGCCAGAATAGTGCTTGGTACATAGTAGGTGGTCAGATACTTGTAGGAGTGATGAATGAATAAACATGCCCACTTGCCCAAAACTTGCAGAATAGTTCAGCAGAATTCCTAATGAGCAATTTCTCAAAGAAAGAACAGAGTTTAATTACTTGATGCAAAAGTGGTTTTCTTGAATCCTTGATTTGTCTCTGTTCTCTCTCACAGAAAACATTAGTTGCGAAGAGAAAGCCAAAAAGAACACCAACAAACCTCTGCTGGATGAGATTGTGCCTGTGTATCGACGGGACTGTCATGAGGAAGTGTATGCTGGCAGTCACCAATATCCAGGGAGAGGAGTCTATCTCCTCAAGTTTGACAACTCCTACTCTCTGTGGAGGTCAAAATCAGTCTACTACAGAGTGTATTATACTAGATAAAGATGTTACAGAGTCTGGAGTCTAGGGTTGGGCAGAAGATGGCATTTAATTTGGAAATTACTTTTGACTTTTGTGGAGCATTGGAGTCAGTGTTTACTTACTGATTTTGGTCTGAAGGTTTGTGAACTCTTGTTGGGAATCAGAGTTTCCTTGTGAATCTTTAGCATAACACTTTAGGATTGAAAAAGGGTTCCTCAGATTCATCCAGCCCTTGGGTGCTGACCAGCAGAGTCACTAGGGGATGCTGAAGTTACATGAGCTACATGTTAAATATTTACAGTCTCCAAAATAAAACATCCCAATGTTGACATTACCTGGCTAATGGTTACTCCATTGCTGCCTTGTATGTTTACGAGAGCCCATAGTTAAACGTGCCCTCTGATTTGAAGTCCTTAAGTTTAATAGTCTACATCAGGTGCAGCTAGCTTTGATTGAAGGTCATCATTTTTAAATGTTAAAAACTCAAGACCTCACAGATTATAATAGAAAACGAAATTGCCTCAATTTGATCTTGTTCAAGTGACCTTGATGGGTTTTGCTTTAGGTGCAGCTGTTTAGTTCAGAGTTATAGAGAATTATTTTCTGAGATAAACTAAAATGTGCAAACTCAATTGATAATTGAAGAGTCAAGATATGTAGAACCCGTCAGACATCCTTCTTCAAGAGCCTCCACAAACTTTCAGTCCTTGTCTTTTTATTTGGTATTCATGTTAGTAGTAGGAATATAAAGTTAATTTTTGTTTTGATTTGGCTTCATAGAGTATCTCAGATTGAAACTTTTCTGCACAAAGAATACAGGTAGAGGCTTTGTAAGCTTAAATTGGCACCTGTTGAATTAAAATATATGAAATCATTTAAATGTAATTCAGTGTGTAGGAAATAACCTTATTGCACTAAAGTGGAAATCACTGCCAGACACAGTCTATTTTCTTTTAATTTGTTATTACTTAGGCACAAACCCCATGTGATTTCAGTTTGGATTTGTTTATTAAAGAGAATTGGAGATGCATATACCCTTTCTTAAATTTTATAGCTTTAATCTGTATTATGTCTTTATTGATGGGAAGAGGTACATCTTTGTTTTCCTTACTGAAAACAAATATGAATTTTTGCCTCAAATTTGTATAAGTGATTGGCTAGTCTAGAGATTCTTTTTTTCAGAGGGGAGGGTAGTATAGATAGAAAATGACAAAGATATACACAGTATATACACTTAATGTTACATGTTGTTACTGAAATACTTAGATTTTTTAAATTTCAAATCATAAATCACTTCTTATAGGAGGATTTCCATTGATTAGCTGCAGTATATACAGTTCACCACATATGGGCTATTTGAGTTTTTTGTGTGCTGCCTTTCTTTCTGTTTTTTAATACCTGGTTTTGTACATATCTAACTCTGTTCTCTTTTGGTTATTCAGAAGCTGTATTATTTTCTTTTAAGCAGTGCTTAATTCATCTTTTAAATTTTGTTTCAAAAGTAATCCCAGCTCATAGATATCCATACTGTTATATCCAGAACATTTGTCAGGCTGTCTGTCAGCTCTCCTGTACATACGGTATAGAAACCGCAGAGTAAGGCACTTCTGGCTTTTTTTTTTAATGAGAAAAATACTGTATTTAAAATGTAAAATAAACTTTTAAAAAGCAGGCACTAATATATATTTCTTCTAGCCTTTGATTACAAATTTTTCCTCTCACATGTTAAGATGAATTATCTTCTAAAAATGCCTTTGTTCTTGGGAGCAGTGTATGTTACTTTAATAGCAGCAGTTCCTGTCAGGTGTTCATGTCAGAACATTTTCAGTTTTAAACTTTTTTATTGCCTTTGGCTGTTGATTAGTGTTAAGTGCGATTTCAAAAAAATCTTGAAAATAATATATTTAAACAACTAAAATGTTTATCTGTAACTTACGTTTCATTAATATGATTACCCTCTGAATTCCTTCTTATCTTCAAGAAGGAATGTTGTTTTTTTGTTTTTTTGTTGTTCTTTGAGACGGAGTCTCACCATGTCACCCTGGGTAGAGGGCCATGGTGTCACAGCTCACAGAAACGTCAGACTCTTGGGCTTAAGTGATTCTCTTGCCTCAGCCTCCCAAGTAGCTGGGACTACAGGCGCC
>CAUYRH010142202.1:0-10399 GCA_963574655.1 Perodicticus potto | reverse complement strand
ATTCTAATTCCATCTTTTCCTCCATTCCACTGATCCTATTTGCAATCCAGATTCTGAATTTGACTTCAGACATCTCAGCCATTTGCCTATGTAGGAGATCTTGTGCTTTGTCTGCCTTGTCCTTACTTGATGGGGTTGGTCTACTCTGATTATTCATATTGCCAGAGTTTTTCCATTGATTCCGCCCCATGGTTATTTTTCGCTGTTATGGCTTGGCCTTCAAGTGGTGGGTTGAGGGTTATGCAGTTGTCTGGGAAGTTTTGGGCCGGGAGTGGGCCTGCAGGGAGGCCTGGCAGTCGGCCCTGTGGTCCTTAGAAGAAGGCTGGCCTGCGGAGGCCCCTTGGGTGCCAGGCAGAGATACGTGCAGTTGCCAGGAGTGGCTCTGATTGGGGATCTGGTGGTCATGGGCAGAGTCCCTGACGGAAAGCAGACATCCAGAAACCCAGCTTGTGTGGGATGCAGGGCCATGCGGTTACATGGGGAGTTCTTGTCTAGGGGTAGGCCTGCAGAAGCCTGGAAGTTGCCAGTGGAGTCCCTGGCAGAAAGCTGGCACCGTATGAGGCACCGTGTGTGGCAAGTAGAAGCCCATGCAGTCACCAGTACTGTTCCTGACCTGGGGCAGACCTGCAGGGGTCCTGCGGGGGCAAGAAGGAGGCCCGTGCAATCACCAGGGAGATCCTTGTCAGGGGCAGATCTGCGGAGGCCTGGCAGTTGCTGGAAAAGTCTATAGCCGACGGCCAGCCTGCAGAAGACTGGCAAGCAGAGGGCGCAGTGACAGGTGGTCTCCGAGGGAGTACCTTGCCAGGGTAGGGCCTGCAGAGGCCTAACAGATGCAGTCAAAGTTATTGGCAGGAGGCAGACTTGTGGAAGCCCTGAAGCTCAGGAGCGGGGCCACACAGTCACCAGGGGATTTACTCCCCAGAGGCAGGCCTGCAGTGGTTCTGCAGATGCCAGGCAGAGGCCTGCATGGTCGCGGGGGAGATCCTGCCTGGGGACAGACCTGCCGAGGTCTGGCAGTCACTGGGAGAGTCTCGAGCAGACAGTGGATCTGCGGAGGCCCAGCAAACACGGGTGTAGTAGGGACAGGCAGTTGCCGGAAGCGTTTCTGTCTGTGGGCCGCCCAGCAGAGGCCTGGCGGTTGCAGGCAGAGTTCCTGACAGAAGACAGGCCCACAGAGCTCTGTAGCAGAGGCACAGAACCGCCCAGTCACCAGGGGATTTACTTGCCAGGGGCGGAACTGCTGGGCCCTTGCGGATGACAGGGAAAGGCGTGGGAGTTACTGGCAGGGGACAGATCTTCAAAGGTCTGGCAGTCACCAGCAGAGTCACTCGCAGACTGCTGACCTGTGGAAGGCCCTCAAGCCTGGGTGTAGGACCAGACAGCCGCCAGGAGCATTTCTGGCCAAGGGCCGCCCAGCAGAGGCCCTGCAGTTGCAAGCAGAGTTCCTGGCAGAAGGCAGGCCCACGAAAGCTGTGCAAGCACAGGTACAGAGCTGCCCCGCCAGGGGAGGAACTGCTGGAGCCCCGTGTGTGTCAGGCAGAGGTTCGTGTAGTTGCCGGGGCAATTCCCGGCTGGGGACCAATCCAGAGAGGCCGGGCAGTCGCTGGCAGAGTCCTGAGCTGACCGCTGATCCACAGAAGCTCCTCAAGCCCAGGCTTTGGGCCAGGGAGCTGCCAGGAGTGTCCCCGGCCGTGGACCGCCCAGCAGAGGCCCAGCAGCTGCAAGCAGAGTTCCTGGCAGATGGCAGGCCCACAAAAGCTGTGCAAGCACAGGCACGGAGCTGCCCCGTCGCCAGGGGACCCACTCGACGGGGGGGGGTGGTGGGAACTGCAGGGCCCTGCGTGTGCCAACCAGAGTCCGCGCTGTCACATGGGGAGTTCCTGGCCTGGGGAAGACATGCAGAGGCCTGGCGGTAGCCATCAGAGACTCTAGCAGACAGTGGGCCTGCAGAAGCCCAGCAAGCATGGAACGCAGGGCCAGGCACTCGCCTGGGGCTTCCCTGGCCAGAGGGAGGGAAGCTCGCCAGTTCTCCCCAGAGTGTTTTCCCGGTGGGGCACTTGTTCCAGCAGGCAAAGTTGGGGGCGCTGCTCAAGGACCTCCTCCCTCAGTCTCAGCAGGGGTTAGGCTTCTGATTCATCAGGTAAGGGTGGCAGGATGTACAGTAATTTCACAATGGTGGGGAAAACTTTAGTTCAGTTTTTCTGCCTAGCAATAGTTTTCAGAGTCACACCGGGGTGCTCAGGGAAGCACACCCCACTTCCCACAGCACTCTTCCATGGGGTGAGACAAGAGGTCCACAGTTCACTGCTTGTCTGTAGAAAACCTACAAGAGCAAAAAAGGAGAATAAAAAGAAAGGAAACAGAAAAGCAAGAAACTCAGAGCTTTCTTGGGAGAGGGGATGGACACTCTTCTTTTCAAATGAATTTTTTACCTGAAGCTTGCTTTCTTGGGGTCTCAGCCTGTCTCAGCAGAGGTGACCCGCAGAAATCACTTCTCTCTCTCTACTGGGCTCCCAGTATTCAGCTTATTTGCACAGTTTCTGGAGGTTATCTTCTCTCTTTGTCAGGATCCTTTTTTGGAAGCTGCTTCCAGTCAGCCATCTGGCTCCGACCCTCCAACGCCAAGTTTTCAATGATCATTCTGCTGTGGGCACTGAGTTTGCTGGGATTATAGGTATGAGCTTTGGTGCTCATCTATGCTTATGGTTTAGTGAAGGTTTTTCTCAACAATCATAATAGATAACAGCCCATACATTACAAAATAACAACTCTATTCATATATAATTTACACACTCCCCCAATTCACCCATTTCAAGTATATAATTCAAGACCACATATTCAGGGATCACTTATGTAGTTCATTTGTTTCTTAATAGAGAAGTTTCCCTTTGGTGTAAAGGAATGAGATAGAGGAAAGAAAGGAATGGAAACAGAAAGATAATGAGAGAGAGAAAATTGGAGTTAGGAAGGAAAAAATGAAGGAGGGGAAAAGGGATGGAGGGATGGATGATAACAAAGGAAGAGATAATTACAAACTTGTTGACTCACAACTTTAAAACCAGCTCTCTGGCATGCGGCCATGAGTGAAGTTCTTGAATGAGGGGGTGCTGAGAACAGACTGAGAAAGAGTCAGACCCTCTCTCTACTAAAAAGTGAAAAATTATCTAGGCATTGTGAAAGTTGCTTTTAGTCCTAGCCACATGGGAAGCTAATGTAGGAGGAGTGCCAAATCCTGGAGTTTGAAGTTATAATGATCTAGGCTGAGGCAACAAAATACCAGCCTTGGGTACATATGGAAACTGTATCTCAAAAATACTCATTCACACACACACACACGCACAGACAAACCATCCAAAGATTTTCATTTTCTAAAAACACCAGAATGACCTTCAAGGTTCAAGCGATGAGGACATGCTTAAGACCTGTGAAACTATGACCATATTGAGGCTATTGCCAGGCAAAGTATATTTGTAAGCTTATCTCAAAAATATTTTGTGCTTGTCAAACAGGTCCTTGAAAGCAATCTAGTGGCATTGCCTGTGGTAAAGTGGATAGGGCACCAGCCCCATAGAATGAGGGTGGTGAGTGAGAACCCATCCCTGGCCAAACTGCAAAGAAAATAGCTGGGTATTCTCATGGGCTCCTATACTCCCAGATCCTCAGGAGGCTAAGGCAAATGAATCACCTAAAATCAATAGTAGGACCTTGCTGTGAGCTTTTGTGCTACTGCCCTCTACCAAATGTGTCAAAGCAAAACTCTGTCTCCAATAAAGAAAAATATCAAAGAACAAATACCATCCTAATTAAGTGACCCATTAATTTATGTCAATTGAGACACGGCCTGAGTTACACTGCTTTACAAAATCTCAACTGTTGTGTCAGCGTAGTGCCAGCAATCTCAACCATCAATAGAATGAATAAGGCACAAATGGAAGATCACTCTGCTGTCTGTGGATGGAGGGCTAAGAAGTATCCTGGTTCAAATCCTTGAGGGATACGAGCTGAAGTGTACAGAAAAGGCCCCTTACTATCTTTAACTAGAAGCCTGGATCCCAGAACATTACAGAATGATGTCACAACATGGTCACCATGGATGACATCACAATCTGTGTTGCCTTGGGCTACCATGTTTATGCTTAAGCATGTGTAGTGGCCATCCAGGTTTGTTGTTGGGTTTACACTGTTAAAAAAGAGTGGGGTTCTGTTCCCCCTTCTCAATTTCTACTCCAAAAAGTTTGTTTGTATATCCTGCCAAGGGATTTAACAACCCTTCATTTCCTGTTCATTTCATGGATTTGTAAGCAAGTGATAGTGTATGGCTTATACCTAGTGCTGCCCCGGGATGTTACACTTCAAGAACCCATGCCCAAAGATCAGACAGTGATTTTCAGAAACCTGACAGGTAAATCACAAAATTCTCAGCTCTACTTTTCTTGAGATTTTATTTGTTTCTCAAGAATAGGCTCATTTTGGATAGAATGTGTCCTAAAGAATGTCTTTTCTGGAAATTGTGTTAGGCAATGTCCAGTAGTAGACTCCAAACTTGCAGTTTTTTCTTCTGATTCTGGGAAGTTTTCATCTAGAAAGTTCCAATATTCCTGACCTGCAGTTCAGGTGTGTCCAAACTTTTGGCTTCTTGTCCACATAGGAAGTAGAAGAATCATACATATTCACTAATGAAACCTGTGATGCTAAAAAGAGATGTGGGAGTTTTCTCCTGACACTTCAAATATGCACCACAAGTGTGATCTCATGATGTTATATCAATCAGATTGATAAAAATATCTCCAATGATATGTGAAGCCTGCACACTGTACCCCATGACTGAATTATTGTACACAGCTATGACTCAATAAAAAATAAAAAAATAATAAAAAAAAGAGATGTGGGAATAATTGTGGTGATATCTGCCACCATGGATATGCCAAACATCATGACAAAATCCATGTGTCACCAGGGCCTGAGGATTGGACACTACTTAAAGCCCTCAAAGACCCTTAAGTAGAGCTCAATGAATTTTGCCACTCACGACTATAATATTGGTTTGCTCTGGGAGGCCAATGTGGCCTTAGCCCCTGAGCTCAGGGGTTGGAGACAAAGCTTAGCAACATCAAGATACTCTCAACCCCAATCCTACACCCAGTTTATACTGAAATAGGAAAGTTTGTCAAGGGGTGTGGCTCTTGCCTTTAGTTCCGGATACTCTAGAGGCTGAAGCTGGAGGATCCCTTCATCCCAAGAGTTGCATGTTGCTGTCTGATAGGCTGATATCCTGACACTCTGGCCTGGACAAAAATAATGGGAGTCTGTCTCATGAAAAATAATGAAAAACAGGAAGAAAGGAAAGAAGGAAGGACAGAAGGAAAGAGAAGGGAGGTGAAGGGAAGAGAAGGGAAGAGAAGAGAAGGTAAGGGAGAAAGAAAAGAAAAGAAAAGAAAAGAAAAGAAAAGAAAAGAAAAGAAAAGAAAAGAAAAGGAAAGAAAGAAAGAAAGAAAGAAAGAAGGAAAGAAAGAGAAAGAAAGAAAGGAGAAAAGAAAAAAGAAAAGAAAGAAAAAGGAAGGAAGGAAGAAAAGAAAGAAAATTTGGTAGGTACAGCATTAAACAGCTGAGGTCCAGGTACAGCACAGTAGGTAGAAGGAATGTGGGACTACATAAAGGAGGAGATTTTTTGTGGCCCTGCTTCGGGGGAGGGCAATGAGTAAGTACAAGTATATTTGAGTTTGGTTTGTTAGCATATTGCCAGTTGATCTGATGGGTAGGTGTTCTCCAAAGATGTTTGATTCCTGGGTTCAGACTTATCAGATCAAGGGAATATTAGCCCAGATTGAAGTAGTTCAACAGAAGAGGTGGAGGATATCCTCAGCATCCTTTAGTGTACATATGAGAAGCTTAATTTGAGTCAACAATATGTTATATGTGCAGCTTCCATTGACTACGATAATCTAGGATATTAAAGGTCAGAGTCATGTAAAATCTTAAGGGTTGATTAATAGAGGTTGTAGGTAAACAATTTCCCTAAAAGAGAATAATTTCTCTTTTTGACATCTAATGTAGGGGGAAAATTTCAACTCTAGATCTGTGATAAAAAGTAAAAATGAGGAGTACTTTCCCTACAAATGATTTTCTCCATTTATGTAGAAAATATCTCATTGAGTTGACCTCAGTGAATGTCTTGCTGTCATATCTCACAGCAAACTTCAAGTGTTGTCATCAAGTGAAACTATTCCTCCAGCTGGTACACTGGGTCTCTCCATAACACCTGGCCATTTTTTATTCTTTAGAAAAGGGCATCTCACTAGTGCTCAGGCTGGTCTCTAGCTCAGAATCTCAGACAATCCAAATGATGTTGCCTCCCAAAGTGCCAAGATACAGGCATGAAGCACCACTGCTGGTCACCAACCACAGTTGAGAAAAATATCCCAAATTCAAAGGTCTGCAGTGGTAGCTCACACCCATAACACTAACACTCTGGGAGACAAAAGCAGGTGGTCCAAAGTAACTGGGTAATATGGGTGATCATCTGGACTCCCAGATGCTCAGGACACTTAGTTCATAGGATCTGTTGACCCAGGAATTTGCGATTGTGGTTAACTATGATAATGTCAGTTGTCTGTGCCCAAGGGGAAGTTATCCAATGCTGTCTCAAGTAAAAAAAAAAAACATGACAATTTCTATAGGATGGAACAAAGCGCCTTCCATGTCAATTCACGGTAACCTGTGTTTGAGCAGGGAGATATGGTTGACTGCCTCTCAAGTATGCTCACAACTTGGTACTCTTTGGCTATGAGCCTTTTGGGCAACTCACATTTTGGAAAACATCTTCAAGTAGCTTCGTTGAAATAAGTAGTTCACCCTTTGAAAGTATACAATCCTGTGTTTCTTAGTATACTCACAATTGTACAGCTATCATCACAATCTAATTTTGAACATTGGCTTCCATCATGCACAAAGAATGTCAATACCTACTAGCATACAGTTTCACTTCCCCACCACCCTCTCCTACCTGCCCTCTTCTCCTAGAAGACAATTGGCTTTGTCTTGATGTTTTCCTCTGAGATCAGACATTCTCTGTGTGGTATTTTGGAAGTGACCTTCTTCCCTTATAACAATTTTAATGTTTATACCCATTGCAACATAAATGTGCACTTTATTCCTTTGAATGATTGTTGAAAATATCCCATCATTTGAATATAGCATGTTAGATGTATCCACTCATCTGTAAAACCCATTAGTAGTCCTGAAGAGTCATCTAAGATTTTTGTTGTTTTTGTTGTGCAGTTTGTCTGAGGCCAGGTTTGAGCCTGCCACCCTCACCCTACTCACAGAGCAATAGGTGCCTCCCCTCATCTAATACATTCTATAATTATTATTATTATTATCATTATCATTTTTTAAGTCATTTGTACATAGATCATACATTCATTTATGCCATTTTGTGTTTTTATATGTGGCTTATTTGTACAAATTGGAGTTCTTACACGCTACCAATCAACACAGCTTTCACCTCATTTACCCAATTACAGCATTAAGAGATTTGTGTTCTACACCTGATAGAACACAAACTTGTACTTACATTATGCTCCATAGGTGTGGTCCCCCTAATAACCCTCCCTCTATCAGCCCACTCTCCACCCTTCCACTTCTTCTCCTCTTCCCTCATTCATTCTAGGCTATAGTTGTGTTTCATTCTTCATATTCAATTGTGAGTGATTATAAATTGGTTTCACAGTAGTACTGACTACATTGAATATTTTTTTCCATTCCTGAGATACTTTACAAAGAAGAGTATTTTCCAACTCCATCTACATAAACAAAAAAGAGGTAAAGTCTCCATTTTTGTTTAATGCTGCACAGTATTCCATAGTGTACATATACCACAATTTATTAATCTACTTATAGGTCAATTGGCACTTGGGCTTCTTCCATGACTTGAAAATTATGAATTGAGCTACAATGAAAAATCTGGCACAACTATATTTATTGTTAAGTGAATTTTGGTCCTTTGGATATACACCTAGAAGAGGAATTTCAGGATCAAATGGTAGGTTTACATTTAGATACTTGGGTGTTCTTCAAATTCCCTTCCAAAAGTGATATACTAGCTTGCATTCCCATCAGCAGTGTGGAAGTGTTCCCTTTTCTCCACATCCATGCCAACATCTGTAGTTGTGGGATTTTGTTATGTGGGCTATTCTTACTAGAGTTAGATGGTATCTCAGAGTAGTTTTGGTTTGCATTCCTCTGATGATTAAAGATGATGAGAATTTTTTCCTGTGTCTGTAGACCATGCACATGTCTTCTTCAGAGAAGCTTCTATTCATGTCTCTTGCCCACAATGAAATGGAATCACTTGTTTTTTCTTGGTAATAAGTTTGAATTCTCTGTGGATTCTGGTTATTAGACCTTTGTCAGGAATATAACTTGCAAAAATCCTCTCCGATTCTGAGGGCTGTCTATTGGCTTTACTTAGTGTGACCTTGGCAGTGCAGAAGCTTTTTAATATAATCAGATCATCAGATCCTGCAGTGTATTTTGGATGTTGCTTCAATTTCCTGGGGTGTCCTCTTCATAAATTGTTCAATAGGCCAAAATTTTAAAGCATTTCCCCTGCACTCTCTCCGAGGATTTTTATCATTTCATGTCTTAATTTTAATTCATTTAACCAATGAGAGTCAATTTTTCTTAGAGGAGAAAGGTCCAGTTTCATTCTTTTACAGATGCCATCCAATTAAACCAGCACTATTTACTGAATAAGGAATCTTTCCCCCAATTTATATTTTTAATTGGCTTACCAAAAATCAAATGACAATAAATGTGTGGGTTCACCCCTTGCTCTTCAATTCTGTTCCATATATCTACCTCTCTGTTTTAGTGCCAGTACCATGCTGCTTTGATCACTATTGATTTATAGCAGTCTCAGGTCTGGTAGCGTGATTCCTCCTGCTTAGCTTTTATTTCTGAGTAATGTCTTGGCTATTTGAGGTTTATTCTGATTCCATATAAAATGTATTATTTTTTCAAGGTCTTCAAAATATGACAATGGAGCTTTAACAGGAATTGCATTAAAAATTATATATTGCTTTGGATAGTATAGACATTTTAACAATGTCGATTCTTCCCAACCATGAGCATTGTATGTTTTTCCATTTGTTAACATCTTCAGCTTTTTCTTTTCAAGAGTTTCATTGTTCTCTTTATAGAGATATTTCACAACCTTAGATGTACTCCCAGAAATTTCATCTTCTTTGACACTATTGTAAATGAAATAGAGTCCGTGATTGTTTTTTCCCCTTGACTATTGTTGCTGTATATAAAGGCTGTATTTATGAGTGTTAATTTTGTTTCCTAACACATTGCTATAGTCTTTGATCACTTCTAGTAGTTTTGTAGTAGAATCCCTGGGGTTTTCCAAACATATAATCATATCATCTGTGAAGAGTGATCTCTTCTGTTCCTACTTGGAATTCCCTTGATTGCCTTCTCTTGCCTGATGGTGGTGGCTAAGACTTCCATTACACTGTTAAAAAACAGTAAAGACATAGAACAACATTGAGTAGTTCCCAATATGAGTGGAAATGATTTCAATTTTATTCCTTTCAATACAATATTGGATGTGGGTTTTCTGTAGATGGCCTCTATCACTTTAGGAAATGTTCCTTCTATACCTATTTTCTGAAGTGTTCTCATCAACAAAGGATGATGGATATTGTCAAAAGCTTTTTCGGCACTGATTGAGAGGATCATATGATCCTTTTTTTGTTTTTAATTACATCAAAGCTGTGTACATTACTGCAATCAAGTGGTACAATGTGCTGGTTTCATATACAATATGAAATATTTTCATCAAACTGTTTAAAATAGACTTCATGGCATTTTCTTTGTTATTGTATGAAGACATTTGTATTTGGCATTTAGTAAGATTCACTTGTACACTTCTAAGATGCACCATAGGTGTGGCCCCACCAATTAACCTCCTTCCACCCAACCTCCTCTCCTTTACCCCTTTCCTCATATTCTTGTGTTATAGTTGGGTTCTAGCTTTTATAAGAAAGCTATAAATTAGCTTCATATTAGGGCTGAGTACACTGGGCACTTTTTATTCCATAATTGATATAATTTGCTAGGAAAAATATATTACAGCTCCATCCATGTAAACATGAAAGAGGTCTCCATCTTTCTTTAAGGCTGTGTAATATTCCATGTTATACAATTTATTTATTTATACAATTTATGAATTCATACAATACAATTTATTAATTCATTCATGGGTTGATGGGTACTTGGTCTTCTTCCATGACTTAGCAATTATGAATTGGGCTGCAATAAAAATTCTGGTACAGATGTCTTTGTTATAATGTGATTTTTGGTCTTCTGGGTATATACCTATTAAAGGAATTAT
>CAUYRH010142199.1:0-11244 GCA_963574655.1 Perodicticus potto | reverse complement strand
TCTATGTTTAGTCTCTCTGGGGTTGGGTGCATGGCATCATCAAAGATCAAACTCTTGGGCTCAAGTGATCCTATTGCTTCAGCTTCCCAAGTAGCTGGAACTATAGTCACCCACCACAGTGCCTGCCTAATTTTTCTTTCTTTTTTTTTGAGACAGAGCCTCAAGCTGTCACCCTGGATAGAGTGCTGTGGCATCACAGCTCAGAGCAACCTCCAATTCCTGGGCTCAAGCGAGTCTCCTGCCTCCGCCTCCCAAGTAGCTGGGACTACAGGTGCCCGCCACAACGCCCAGCCATTTTTTGGTTGCCGTCATTGTTGTTTGGCGGGCCCGGGCTTCGAACCCGCCGGCTCAGGTGTACGTGGCTGGCGCCTTAGCCCGTTGAGCCACAGGGGCCGAGCCACTGCCTAATTTTTCTATCTTTTTTTTTTTTTTTTGTAGTAGAGACAGGGTCTCACTCTTGCTTAGTTTAGCCTTCTGCAGAACTACCAGACTGTTTTCCAAAGTAGCTGCACAACTTTGCCTTCCTACCAGCAGAACATGAGAGTTCCAGTGTCTCTACATCCTTCTTGTTATTGTTTCAAAGCCGCATGAAGGAAACAGCCAGGATGCGGATTGAAAGGACAAGCTTGTAAGAGGTGAGGCTCACTAGAGGTGCAGGAGAGCCTCGAACAACCTTTGCAGTGGCTATTTATTGAGAGGATAACAGGTGTGAAAGTGCTGAGTAATGATGTACAGGAGCTTCATGCTTAAAGATCACAAAAAGGAAACTACGGGCTTTCACCACAACTCCTGCAATGAAGAGCCATGAGATGTTTAAGGTTTAACACCTGCTTACTATTGAGTAACTGATCTTATCTCATTACGGAATACTGAGTTACTTGGGGCTTGCCTCCAAGTTACAAGATTTCTCTAGGCTTGCCAGGAGAATGTCTTGCTGTTAGTGTTTCCTTTGATGTGTTACGAACCGGTGACAGTCCCTTTAAGCATACCGTTTATTCCTCCACATTATTGCCTGTCACTTTTATTATATCAAGCCTAATTGATATGAAATGGTACCTTACTGTGGTTTCAAAATGCGTTGCCTTAATGATTACTGATGTTTTTCATTTTTTCATGTGCTTGGCCATTTGTTTATCTTTGGAGAAAAGTCTATTCAGATCCTTTGCCCATTTTTTTTTTTTTTGGCCAGGGCTGGATTTGAACCTGTTCTTTGCCCATTTTTAATTGGGTTATTTGTATTTTTATTAAGTTGTCACAATGAATTTTCACATCATACTTATACATTATTTTACGTATTAAAAGAAAACCAAGATAATGTCAAAAGTGGGGTTTTCAAACTGTTATTCATGATAAGAACTAGAAAAATGTACTGTCCCAAGTAAGAAACAACCTAAAGGATTATATATACAGTTTTGTTTTTTTGTTGTTGTTGTTTTTGAGACAGAGTCGCAAGCTGTCCGCCCTGGGTCATGGAGTCATAGCTTACAGCAATCTCCAACTGTTGGGCTCAATTGAACCTCTTGCCTCAGTTCTTCTATTTTTAGTAGAGACAGGATCTCACTCTTGCTCAGGTTGGTCTCAAACTCATGAGCCCAAGTAATCCACCCACCTTGGCCTCCTAGAGTGGTAGAATTACAGGCATGAGCCACTGTGTCCTATACATACAGTTTTTAAGGATGTTGCATTGAATCTCATACAACCAAATACCTTGGTTGCCATATACCATAAGATAAACTAGTACTATGGGAGCTAAGCTATCTTTTTGCAAAAGTAATAGGAAAAGCAGTTCTGGCCTTAAAAAAAAACTTTGTAAATAAACATGGTCCTCCCCAAAAAGACCTGAATGACTCTTTCCTGGAGGGAGTGGGCTGCCACTGGATGCGAGGAGGTGCTCACAGCAAGACCACTCAACCCTGCCTATGTCTGTGGATTCAGGGCACAAAGGCAGGAAGGCAGGGTTATAGTGTCAATTGGTCCTGCTCTGGGCTGGCCCTTTTCCTACATTTGATAACTGAATCCTCACAAACACCCTAGGAAGAAAGAATTATGAGCCTTAATAACAGATACACCGACATTACATTGAGAGGGATTTAGTGACTATGATTTTTGTTCCTACTGGTGACAAAGACCATAGATGCCTATGCCATGATCCATATTGGAGTAAAGATAAAGGAATATCTGCCAAAATTTGTGCAGCTGGTGAACCCCTTAGCCACATGGTATTGACTAAGTGACAGGCCAAGAAGAAGCTCCAGAGGAACTGACACAGCTTCACTCATATGTCAGTCTCTTTGCTGGGTCTGACAGTGGAGGAGTGTCAATCAGACCACCTGTGTGTGTCCTCTCCGGCAAAGTGGTCTCAGAGTAGTTGGACTTTACACAAGATAGGTCAGGGATCCCAGAGTGGTCCCAGAGTTAAGAAAGGGAAACAGCTAGTTTCTTGATGCCTGGAAACTGGCAGGGTTTATTCTGTCTGCCCATTATTCCATTGGTTGAAGCAGACGCAAAGTGCCTGGTGCCAAGGAGCAAAATCATAGGCTGCCACCTCTCAACGGGAGACAGCAAAAAAAGTGTGGCCATTTTTAATCCTCCACAGTACTTTATGGTCATAAATGATTTACATTCTTTCCACATGCAAGATAGACACACCAACTCCCAAGGCAGTGAAAATGCTCATCCCATGAAAGCACAAGGCTTGGATATCATGACCTTGACCTTTAGGATATCATCATCTAAATTAGGTCAAAGTGCAGAAGAGAGTCTTCAAGATATTTCCTTGAGAATGATTCTTGAAATCTGAAGGCCTGGGAATTAAAGAGACCAAAAATGTAAGAAGGGGAACAAACAGGGTTGCTGTAGGAGATACCAAGTCTTTGTTTTTTTTTTTTAAACAGAGCCTCAAGCTTTGCCCTGGGTAGAGTGCTGTGGCATCACAGCTCACAGCAACCTCCAACTCCTGGGCTCAAGCAATTCTCCTGCCTCCACCTCCCAAGTAGCT
This sequence comes from Perodicticus potto, assembly GCA_963574655.1. Taxonomy (NCBI): domain Eukaryota; kingdom Metazoa; phylum Chordata; class Mammalia; order Primates; family Lorisidae; genus Perodicticus; species Perodicticus potto. The sequence continues at coordinate 8,246 of CAUYRH010142199.1, read as the reverse complement.
GGTACTACAGGCACCCTCCACAACGCCTGGCTATTTTTTAGCTGCAGCCATCATTGTTTGGCAGACCTGGGCTGGATTCAAACCTGCCAGTTCAGGTATACATGGCTGGTGCCTTAGCCGCTTGAGCCACAGGCGCTGAGCCAGAGATATCAAGTCTTAAGGGGAGAGACAAGAAGTGCTCAGCCGTCCCTGGTATATTCTTTTTTGTATATACCTCGGGGTAGAATTGCTAAGTCACATGGTATTTCCATGTTTAACTTATTGAAGGACTACTAAACTATTTTCCACAGTAGCTATACAGTTTACATTCCCACCAGCAATGTATGAGAGTTCCAGTTTCTCCACATCCACATCCACATCAACGCTTAGTACTTTGTTTTATTGATCAAAACCATCCTAGTGGGTGTGAAATGGTATCTCACTGTGGGTTTGATTTGTGTTTCCCTAATGACTAATGTATTAGTCTGTTCAGGCTGTTCAGATTGCCATAACAAAGCACTACTGATGAAGTGGCTTAAACAGCAGAGGTTTATTCTCTCACAGTTCTAGAGTCCAAGATCAAGGTGCTGTCCAGGTGGGTTTCTGGTGAGACCTCTCCTCCTGGCTTATAGATGGCTGCCTCTGGCCATGTCCTCACATGGCCTCTGGTGTTTCCTCCTCTTTTTATAAGGACACCAGTCATATGGGATCAGGATCCCACCCTTACAACCTCCTTTAACTTGTTTTTTTGGAAACAGTGTCTCTGTTGCTGGGGTTAGAGTGCAGTGGCTTCAGCCTAGCTCACAGCAACCTCAAAACTCCTGGGTTCAAGTGATCCTTCTGTCTCAGCATCCCAAGTAGCTAGGACTACAGATGCCCATGACAACGCACAGCTAGTTTTTCTATCTTTAGTAAAGATAAGGTCTTGCACTTGCTCAGGCTGGTCTCCAACTCTTGAACTCAAGGGATCCTCCCATCTTGGCCTCCTAGAGTGCTAAGATTACAGGTATGAGCCATCACATCTGGCCCTCTAACCTCAGCCACCTCCCTAAAGGCTGGCCCTAACTCCAAATACAGTCACATTGGGGATTAGAGATTCACCGCCTAAACTGGGGGAGGGCATTGCAATTCAGTCAGTGACCACTAATGACATTCAGCATCTTTTCATGTGTTTATGGTCATCTGTGTATCTTCTTTGAAAGTCATTTGCCAATTTTTAAATTGGATTCTTTGTCTTTCTGTTGTTTTTTATTTATTTATTTATTTATTTATTTACTTTTTGTAGAGACAGAGTCTCACTTTCTTGCCCTCTGTAGAGTGCTGTCGCATCACAGCTCACAGCAACCTCTAGGCGATTCCCTTGCCTCAGCCTCCTGAGTAGCTGGGACTACAGGTGCCTGCCACAATGCCTGGCTATTTTTTTGTTGCAGTTTGTCAGGGGCCGGGTTTGAACCCACCACCCTTGGTATATGGGGCTGGCGCCCTGCCCACTGAGCCACAGGCTCTGCCCATCTTTACACTTTTTTGATACTGTCCTTAGATACACAAACTTTTGTTTTTTTTGGTTGCAGTTTGGCAGCGGCTGGGTTTGAACCCGCCACCCTCGGTATATGGGGCTCACTGAGCCACAGGTGCCGCCCACAAACTTTTTTATTTTGATGAAATAAAGCTTTATCTACTTTTTTTCTTTTGTTGCTTGCGCTTTTGGCATCACATCAAAAACCACTGCCAACTCTAAGGTCATGAAGGTTCTCCCCTAAGAGTTTTTTTTGTTTTTTTTGAGACAGAGCCTCAAGCTGTCACCCTGGATAGAATGCAGTGGCATCACGGCTCATAGCAACCTCCAACTTCTGGGCTCAATCGATTCTCCTGCCTGCGCCTCCCAAGCAGCTGGGACTACAGGCGACCGCCACAACACCCGGCCATTTTTTTGGTTGCAGCCGTCGTTGTTGTTTGGTGGGCCCGGGCTGGATTCGAACCCGCCAGTTCAGGTGTATGTGGCTGGCACCTTAGTCTGTTGAGCCACAGGCACCGAGCCAAGAGTTTTGTTTTAAAACTTGTATTTAGGTCATTGATTCTTTTTGAGGTTTTTTTTTTTGGTATGTTATATGAGGTAGAGGTCCACTTTCATTCTTTTGCATGTGCAAACCCAGGTGTACTAGCACCATTTGTTGAAGAGAATGTTCTTTCCCCATTGTATGGTCTCAATACCCTTGTCAAAAATCAATTGATTTTAGATGTAAGGGTTTATTTTTGGACTCTCAATTCTATTCCATTGATACCATGTCTATCCTGATGTCATTATCACAAAAGTTTGATCAGTGCAGCTTTGCAATAAGTTTTGAAATTGGAAAGTGTGAATCCTCCAACTTTGTTCTTATTTTCAAAATTTTTGATTATTTGAGGCCCCATATGAATTTGAGGATCAGTTTTTCTGTTTCTGGCGGGGAAAAAAAACAGCTTCCTGAGTAGGTCATTGGTATTTTAATAGGATTGCATTGGATCTGTACATCATTTGGGGTGGTATTTCCTCTCCAGAAATATAAGATGTTTTAGCCATCTATTTAGATCTTCTTTAATTCCATTCAGCAATGTTTTATAGTTTTTAATGGCACAAATCCTATAATTCCCTGCTTAATTGTATTCCTAAATATGTAATTCCTTTTTTTACAATAGTAAATAGAATACATTTCTTAATTTTCTTTTCAGATTATTCATTGCTAGTTCATAGAAATATAACTGATTTTTGTGTTTTCATCTTATATCCTGCAATTTTATTGAATTAATTTATTAGATCTAATAGGTTTTTTGTGTTTTATTTAGGATTATATATATGACTATGTCATCTTCAAGTAGAAATAGTAGTTTTATTTTTTCTTGTTAATGCCTTTTATTTTTTGTTGTTAGTTTTTGTGTGTTTTGTTTGTTGGTTGGTTTTACAGATCAGTACTTGCCTTTTTTTTTTTTTTTGAGGCAGAGTCTCATTATGTCACCCTCAGTAGAGTGCTGTTGCATCACAGCTCACAGCAACCTCAAACTCTTGAGCTTAAGTGATTCTCTTGCCTCAGCCTCCCAAGTAGCTGGGACTACAGGTGCCCACTACAACACTTGGCTATTTTTTTTTTTTTTTTTTTGCAGTTGTCACTGTTGTTTACCTGGTCCGACTGGGGTCGAACCCTCCAGCTCTGGTGTATATGGCTGGCACCCTAGCCACTGAGCTACAGGCACCAAGCCAGTACCTGCCCTTTTATTCTTTTTATTGCCTAATTGCTCTGGCTAGAACTTTGAATGGCAAGAGAATACATCTCTGTATATGTATTTGCTGCTTTTTTTTTTTCTTTTGAGACAGGGTCTCACTTTGTCACCCTCAGTAGAATGCTCTTTGGCATCAATAGCTCACAGCAACCTCAAACTCCTGGGCTCAAGTGATCCTGTTACCTCAGCCTCCTGAGTAGCTGTGACTATAGGCTCCTGCCACTACACCCGGCTATTTTTAAAGACAGGGTGTCACTCTTGCTCAGGCTTGTCTCCAACTCTGAGCTCAAGCAATCCACCCACCTCAGCCTCCCAGAGTGCTGGGATTGCAGGTGTGAGCCACCACACCCAGCCCATTTGCTGCTTTTGTCTTTCACTACTGAATGTGATGCTACTTGTGGGTTTTATCTGGCTGAGGATATTCTATTCTAAATTGTTGAGTGTTTTTTGTCATTAAAGTTTGTTGTTTTTACCAAAACCTTTTAATACATGAACAGAGGTGATGTTTTTAGTTTTTTGTTTATTCCAGTAGTGTGGTGTATTACACTGATTTTTTTTTTCTTTTTTTGAGACAGAGTCTCATTTTGTCATGCTTGGTAGAGTGCTGTGACATCATAGCTCACAGAAACCTCAAACTCTTGGGCTCAAGCCATTCACTTGCCTCAGTCTCCTGAGTAGCTAGGACTATAGGTGCTTGTCACAATGCCTGGCTATTTTTAGACACAGGGTCTTGCTCTTGCTCAGTCTGGTCTCCAACCCGTGAGCTCAGGCAATCCACCTGCCTAGGCCTCCCAGAGTGCTAGGATTACAAGCGTGAGCCACCTTGCCCACTTTTTTTTTTTTTTTTTTTGACTGATTGTCATATGTTGAACCAACCTTGCATTCCTAGGATTCATCTTATTTTGTTCTATCATAGATACTTTTAATATGCTGCTAGATTCAGTTTGATAGTATTTTGTTGAGGATTTTTTCATCTCTATTCATAATGAATTTTGATCTAGAGATTTCTCTGGGTGTAGTATCTTTTTTTTCCTTTTGGTATCAGGATAACGCTAATGGTAATAAACGAGTTGGAAAGTTTTCCATCTTGTGTTTTTTTCAAAGAGATTGAATAGGACTGGTGTCCTATCCATTTAAATTACTTATTAGAATTCACCAGTAAAACCATCTGATTCTGGGCTTTTCATTGTTGGGTTTTTTTTTTTTTAATTATAAACATTTGTTACAATCTCTCTACTTGTTACAGGACTTTTCAGATTTTGCTTCTTTCTGAGTCAGTTTAGGTAATCTGTGTGTCTCCAGGAATTTATCCATTTTGTGTAGGGTTATCTCATTTATTGGTATGTAATTCTTGTATGTTTTGTTTCTGTAGGGTCAGTAATAGTACCCTAACTTTCCATTTTGATTTTAGTAATTTAAGTCTTCCCACTTTTTTCTTAGTGTAGATAAAGTGTTGTCAATTTTTTAAAAAGAAACATCTTTTGGTTCTTTGATTGTATTATGTTTCTATTCTGTATTTCATTATTTCTTCTCTAATCATCATTATTGCCTTCCTTCTGCTTTGGATTTACTTTGCTCTTTTTTTTCTAGTTCCTGATGAGGTAAATGTTGGTTACTGATTTGAACTTTTTTTTTTTTTTGAGACAAGAGTCTCACAGTGTCCTCCAGGATAGAGTACTATGGCCTTGCTCACAGCAACCTCAAACTCTTGGCCTCAAGAAATCCTCCTATCTCTGCTTTCCAAAGTTCTGGGATTAAAGGCATGAGTCACCATGTTCGGCCCTCTTTCTGTCTTTTGAGCCTCTTGTAAACAGAATATTGTTGGATTGTGTTTTTTAAAAAAATGATTTGGCCAGTTTCTGACTTTTTGATTTCTGCCCTTTTTCTTGAGGTTGATATAGTAACATATAAAGTTATTACTAAAATGGAAGGACTTATAGTTTCTATTTTACTATGTATTCTATGTATCTTATATCTTTTTTCAATTAATTCATTATTGCCCTTTGTGTTTATTGTATTTTTTATAGTGTACCACTTGGATTCCCTTGTTTGTTCTCTTTTTTGCATATTTTTTAGTTATTAGGTGTTTACCGTTGGTTTATAATTGACAATGTACATTTGTAACAAGCTAGTTTGAGGGATATCAGCTTAGCTTTAATAGTATATAAAAACTCTGCTCCTATACATTGCTATCCTCCCCCTTTCTATTGTATGGACATGTTGTGCCCATTAACACAGATTTATAATTATTGCTTTATATATTTCTGCTGCAAATCTATAGAAAAAAAGAAATTATAAGCCAAAAATAAGATAATATTGAATTTTACATTTACCTTTGTCATTACCCTTGCCAGTTTTATTTATTCATATACCTTTGAGGTACTGTCTAGTGTCCTTTCATGGTAGCCTGAAGGATTCCACAGCATTTTGTATAGAGCATTTAAGCTCTCTATAATCTCCCTTGGCTTCTGCGTATCTAGAAACATCTTACTTTCTCTTAAATTTTTGAAGGATAGTATTTCCAGATTTAGAATTCTTGGTTGACAGTTTTTTCTTTTCATCTTTAAAATTTTGAATATCTCATTCCACTATGTTTTGGCTTCCATGATCCTGACAGAAATCAGCTGCTAATCTTACTGAGGATCCCTTGTGCATGACAAGTCACTCCACTCTTGCAGCTTTCAAGATTCTCTTTTAACCTTCACTTTTAACAAAGTTTGGTTATAATGTATCTTGGCAGGGGTCTTTGAGTTTAACTGCTAAACATTTATTGAGCTTCTTAGATGTGTTAGATTCATGTCTTCTATCAAATTTTGTAAGTTTTAGGCCATTATGTTGTCAAATAATCTTTTTGCCCTTTTCTTTCTCTTTTCTGGTTTTCATATTATGATAACATGGGTACACTTGATGGTTTACCACAGGTCCTAAGACTCTATTTTTATTTTTTTCTTTTCTGACCCTCATACTGGTTAATTTCAATTAACCTATTTTTGAGTTTGATTCTTTCTTCTCCCTGCTCAAATCTGTTGTTGAGCCCTTTAAGTGAATTTTAATTTCACTCATTGTACAATCAGCTCTAGATTTTCTATTTTGCTATATTTATAATTTATATTGTTGATATTTTCTATTTGGTAAGGCATCATTCTCCTAGCTCCCTTCAGTTTTTTTTTTTTTACATGTATTACTGCACAGATTTATTCCAGTGTAGAATCTTCACCTCATATGATCAGAGGGTTCCTTAACTCGGAAAGAAGACACTATAGAAAGTATGTAGGAAAAAAATAGCCAATATTGAGCTTTGCTTACTGATATTTTTTCACCTTAGGGTGTAGAGGATCTGAGTGTCTCCTTAGGTGGTCTCCAGCTGGTGCATGGTAAGATGGGGCTGCTATTCACATTGACATAGGGATTCCCATTTTTCAGAGACAGAAATGGCACCATTGTCATCCTTTGGGTGCCACCTCTTAGGGATTGACTGGGTAACCTAAATAATGTGGAGAGGCATCTTGGGCTTTGTGTTGTCTCTATTTTAATGTGTTTATATTTCTATTTAATTATTCTGTTGGGAACATTAAATCAATGTGGATGATTTTTGAAGAATGTACTCTGGAAAATTCAATTATTTAGTGCCTAGAAGGGTTTTGAAGATTAAAATGCAGTGTAAAATGTGTAAATATTTATTGTTACAATTAAATACATGTTTTCTCCATGCAATTAAATTGTATTGTCAAAATGGCTCTTATAATTCAAAACACATTGTGTTATTTTTGTTTCTTCTTTTCTTCATTCCCCCAGGCAGAATTAGAAACTGCTTCCCTCTGTTGCTTTCATAGCTTTTTCTTTATACTTTTATTTTAGTTATAGCAAATTCGATTTGATTTGATTTAGTTTCAAATAACATTTATTAAGCATAAACTATGTGCTGGGTACTTTGCTAGGAGGCCCTGAGGAATGAAAAGTTGGATCATGCCTTCCATCAAGGATCTAGAGTGAGCTCACACATGTGTACACGTGTGTGTGTATCTGTGTGTATGTGCTAATGTTAACCCTTCAGTTTTTTGTTCATAGTTTCCTTTAGTCTTTTTTTTTTTTTTTTTTAAACAGAGTTCTCACCCTGTGGCCTAGCCTGGAACTCCTGGGCTCAGGCAATCCTCCTGTCTTAGGCTCCCAAGTAGCTAGGACTACAGGCATGTGCCACTATGCCTAGCTTTTTTCTTGTTTTGTTTTAAGAAATAGAGCTCCCTATGTTGCCAGGCTAGTCTTCAATTCCTGGCCTCAAGCAATCCTTGGCCTCTCAAAGCACTGAAATTATAGCACCATTTCCAGTGATCTTCTAGCTTTTTAAGCATATTTAAGACAGTTGATTTAATATCTTTTGTCTGGTAAGTCCAATACCTGGGTTTCCTCTGTGAATTTTTCTTTTCCCTTTGATTGGAACATACTTTCTTATCTAGTTTATTGGAAATTGGACATTTTAAATATTGTAATGTGGTAACTCTGGAAATCCAATTTCCTTTCCTTAGCTGGATTTGTTGTGGTGGGTTATAGGAATTGTTTAGTGCTTTTTCTTTCTCTCTTTCTCTCTCTTTCTTTGTTTGTTTCTTTCTTTCTCTATTTCTTTCTTTTATTCTTTCTTTCAGACAGAGTCTCACTTTATCACCCTTGGTAGAGTGCTGTGGCATCATAGTTCACAGCAAATTCAAAAACTCAACTTGGGCTGAAGCAATTCTCTTCAGGAGCCCGCCACACAACTATTTTTAGAGATGAGGTCTTGCTCTTGCTCAGGCTGGTCTCCAACTCGTGACCTCAAGGTAATCCACCCACATTGGCCTCTCAGAGTGCTAGAATTACAGTCGTGAGCCACCATGCCAAGGCTCTGTTCATTACCTTTTCTAAACAGTTTTTGTAAAGACTATATTCTTTGCTGGTGTGGTCACTGGTCTGTGTTCCTTTAGCTTACTGGTCAGCACCAGTGATTTGACAATTTTTTTAAATTGTCTGTAGCCATAAAA
>CAUYRH010142198.1:0-13769 GCA_963574655.1 Perodicticus potto | reverse complement strand
TGAGACAGAGCCTCAAGCTGTCACCCTGGATAGAGTGCCGTGGCATCACAGCTCACAGCAACCTCCAATTCCTGGGCTCAAGCGAGTCTCCTGCCTCCGCCTCCCAAGTAGCTGGGACTACAGGCACCCGCCACAACGCCTGGTCATTTTTTTGGTTGCAGCCGTCATTGTTGATTGGCGGGCCCAGGCTGGATTCAAACCCGCCAGCTCAGGTGTATGTGGCTGGCGCCTTAGCCTGTTGAGCCACAGGTGCCAAACCCCTATTTATATCTTTTACTATCAGATTTTTCATCATTTATTCCTGTTTGGGGGGGGGAGTGTATTAGGTTAATATCCCTAATATATAAAGATCCATCTCTGTCATTGTCTTCATATCTATCTTTATCTTTGTCTTCTTTATTAAGAGACACAAATTCTCTCCTAATTTTTTGGACATATTTTTGTGGTAATGTTTTAGAGATTATTACTGAAAAGTGTCTTTGCCTAGTCATTACTGCTGAAAAGAAACCTTTGAAAGATGGTAGACCTTGGGGATTTTACTAAGAAACACATTGCCTGTCTAGCAGACAGATAAGAATAATGCCCATCGGCAAGGAAGGAATGATCTGAAACCAAAAAATACCTGGAACATAGACCAGAAAATCCTTCAGAGACCAGGCAGTGATCTGGGAGGAGCCCCCATTTTCTGCTGAGTTCCCCTCCTCTGCCTACATCTTCAGGCTGAGTCCAGGGGCTTGTCTTATGGAAGGACTGGAAGAAGTGAGGCCACAGGATTTCAGGCCAATGCAAGCAGCTGGGACCCCTGTGTGTGCATTAAGGGAGAGATGGCTAAGTCATGCAACCAAAAAAATCTGAGACTTACAGGAGAGCTTACAGAATACCTTCACACAGAAACAGTGTAAAGTTGGTTCCCTAACTTCAGTGTAAAGTGAGTTATGCTGAGGGCTTCATAAGCCTTAAAATGAATTCTTACGTATTAATACTTAAATCCTTAAAACTAATAAGCCTTTTCAGAAATAATCCATATTGAAATATCTATATTCAGAAGAGTTTTAAATTTTAAAGTTGTCATTCCAATCAGCTCCATACTGAATGTTAGGAAGTGGCATAGACAGACCTTTCTGGAATTCTCTTATCAAAGGGAAGCTGACAATGTCTTTTGACTCCTCTGCGTATTCATGCGTTTATTTTAGTAACACTCACACATTTTTCTGATTTTTTTTTTGTTCTTTTACATTTAAGTCAGGCATATGCTCTTCTATTAGCATAGAGTTATTTTTGTCTTGTTTTGTTTTTCTTAAGTAGATCTCAGTACAAATGATTATGTTTGTTTCCTTTAGTTACATTCTAGTTTTAAAGATACACCCGAATTAACTTAATTGGACTCCTGTGTTTCCTAAGTCTTCTAGATAACCCGTTTCTACCTAGATTAATCCAATCTATTATGTTAGTGTTTCCCAAACTGATAATCACCTGAAGTGCTTGCTAGGCATACATATTCAAACCCACCCCAGACTTCCCAAATCAGAATCTCCACATGACTGGAAATGCACAATTTTCACAATTTAACATGAATGCAAATTTTGGGAAATGATGATTCTGTGTTAGTTTTGGGAGTTTAACTCTCAGCTGGCAGCTTTTGCCCAAATCCTCTTACAGGTGGATTATCCTCAGGCTCTGAGGACAATGCCAATAAAACTTTTCCGTTGATGGCAGAATCATTGGAATAAATGTATAGTTTCTGATCCCAGCAATTCATCACCACTGTGGTGGGTAATTTGAGAGGGAGAGCGCGCCTCAGAATGATTTTGTTTGCATATACCAAATCAGTCACAGTACTTTAGAGGGACGTGATTACTCAGGAAACGAGGGGGGCCGTGGTGGTTGGCTCTCTAACCCTGCCATTACAGAGTTAGATGGCCAAGGCAGTCATTCCTCAGTCATCCAGATCTGTTGATCAGAGTCCTGGACCAGGTACTAGACTCATTCAATGACACCAACAACACATGGGCTGTTCTGGACAGACTGACATCCCAGTTTGGGTTACTGCCTTCCATTACTGCCAGTAGGGCTGTTTACTTCGGCCTCTCATGAATTCAGCCTTTCTTTTGTTTCTTTTTCTTTGGGACAGAGTCTTACTCTATTGTCTAGGCTAGAGTGCTGTGGCCTCAGCCTAGCTCACAGCAACCTCAAATCCTGGGCCCAAGTGATCATCCTGCCTCAGCCTCCTAAGTAGCTGGGACTACAGGTGCTCACCAGGATAATTTTTATATTTTCAGTAGAGATGGGGTCTCACTCCTGCTCAGTAGGGTTTTGAACTCCTAAGCTCAAGTGATCCTCAGCTTCCCAGAGTGCTGGGATTACAGGTGTGGACCACTATGCCTGGCTTCATGAATGTACCCTTTGGTTTCCATCTCTTATCTTTGAACATCTTGCCTTTCCTTCTTTAACACTTAAAATTTCATAAATGAATGGGAAATCTAAATGATTACACTGTGGGGTGGAGAAGCAGGATGGAACACTACTAAGAAAAATAAATACTCAGCCAAGTTGTCAAGGCTATAAAAATGCTTAAACAACAGTTCCTGCTCTAAAGGAACATAGGCCCACTTGGGGGATAAAACAAATAAATTACCATTAAAACTTGGCAACGAGGATAGCCAAGGAAAGGGAGGTATGAAGAAAGCATTTTTGTTGCAGTAATTTAAACAGTTTGGTACTGATGGAGGAATAGATATATGAATAAAATGTAATAGTGAGCATAAAAAATAGACCCAAGCAGATAAAAGTAATATTTTATTTTATTTTATTTTTTTGAGACAGAGTCTCAAGCTGTCACTCTGGATAGAGTGCTGTGGCATCACAGCTCACAACAACCTCCAACTCCTGGGCTCAAGCGAGTCTCCTGCCTCCACCTCCCAAATAGCTGGGACTACAGGCGCCTGCCACAACGCCAGGCCATTTTTTGGATGCAGCCATCATTGTTATTTGGCGGGCCCGGGCTGGATTCGAACCCGCCAGCTCAAGTGTACATGGCTGGCGCCTTAGCCCATTGAGCCACAGGTGCTGAGCTGATAAAAGTAATATTTAATAAAAGTTTTATTTCATGTTGATAAGGACAATATAGATTATTCAATAAATTATTTTATGACAACTGGCTAGACTTCTGGAAAATAAATTATGCTGAATCCTTACCTCACTCCTCTCACTAAATTAATTCCAAATGAATTTAAATGTAAAAAAATGAAATCATAAGTCTATTAGAGGAAACACAGATAAGAGTTTCTTATCTTTCTAATCTTCAGTACTTAGGCTTTCTAATCTTCAGTACTTAGGCTTTTCCAAGAATAAAAATGAAAACTAGAGGCCTTTTTAAAGATGTGATTTTTAATACCAAAAAATCTAAAACATACCATAAATAAAATCAGGGCCCAACAAAATGGGAAAAATATTTGGATCACCTGTGACAGATAAAGGGCTGGTATTTGTAATGTTCAAAGAGCTTTTGTAAGTTAATAGAAAGAAGAACTCAATCGAAGGATAAAAAAGACATGAACTGGGCATTCATAACAGAAGAAATACAAATGGCCAATAGGCAAGTAAAAATACCTTTCCACAATTAAAGAAATGTACATTAAAGCTTCTTTTTTGGCCAATTTGATTGGAAATGAGATTTTAGTGACAGATTTTGCTATTTGATTGGAATTTACTTGATAAGTGAGATTCCCTGTACATGGAATATATATTGGTATATACTTTCAGGAACAAGTTGGCAATGTATTTGTTTAAATGAAAATGTGGATCCTCTCTGATTCAGAAGTTCTGTGTTTATAAAATTATTAGTTTACTCAAATAACTGTAGAAAGGTGCACGCACAAGGTTATTCACTGTGGCACTAGCTATGTGGAAGACTGGCAACTATCAGTAGGTGTAAATAAATTATAGTAGATCCCTATGATTGGATAGAATAAAAGGCATCTGATCTGTTGAGAATTGCAATGGGTAGTTGCTTCAATGAAAATTTTGCTAAAATGGGGAATCATAAAAATGATACACTTTAAATGTAATATTTTGACCTAAACTACCTAGAGTTATTCATCGATCTTTGGATGCTAAGACAAGGCTCCCCTTTGAGTGAGGGTTTGCTGACTATAGAGTTCTACTCACCTTCTCTGCTCCCTTTCCCAATCTCCCCTTTCACTTTTTTCCCACTTGGACCCTGTTGTTCCAGCTTCCTACACTTTTCTGCTTCGTGGCATTCTCCCTGATTAATCCTCACGTGTCCCCTCTCCTGCCTCTTTGCATGGCTGGCTTGTTCTCCTGCCTTTAAATGTCACTTCTTCAGAGAAGCCTTTCAGAGACAACCCTCACTGCCCTGTGTGAGGTTACCGTGAAAAGACAGTCCCCCCTGTGAATCAGGAAGTGGGCCCTTATCAGATGCCAGATCTGATCTTGAACATCCTTGCCTCCAGAACTGTCAGAAATAAACTTCTGTTGTTCCTGAGCCACCCGGTCTAGGGTATTGTGTCATAGCAGCCTGGATGGGCAACGACACGGAGTGATGACAAAATCTCGGGTCAGCTGCAGCCTTGGTCTGAACTGTGCAGACGGTGTGAGCCACAGTGCAGAGTTGTCTCCCCTGGAGACAAGGTGGCCATTTGCATATTACTTCCGGGCCAAAGGCTGCCTTCAGGTGAGGCCGCTCCTGTCAGCAAGGGTGATTCTCCCGAGAAAAGGAGCAGCTGGGGCCTCCCCTGTCAGTCCTCACAGCAGCTGCCCAGGAGAGCTTTTTTAAAGGGCACACAACACTCAACCCTGGGGCCAGAAAGACTGTCAGCTGAGTGGTTTGAGTGAGCGGGGGTCCACTGTAGAGGGATAGCTTGTGCTGTGGTCTTCAATGTCATGTCCCCCCAGATTTCTCTGTTGGAACCTAATAACCACTGTGATAGTATTAAGAGGTGGAGTCTTTGTGAAGTGTTAAGAATCACTTGCTCCCTGCTTTTGAAGGGAATTAGAGCCCTCCTAGGAGGCTGTAGGGGCTGTTTTGCTGCCACCGTGTAAAGGTTCCCCACTAGAAGCCATTGAGGAAGCTATCTTCGGACGCTGAATCTGCCGCTGCCTTGATCTTGGACTTTCCAGCTTCCAGAACAGTGAGCAATGAATTTCTGTTGTTTATAAATCCCCTAGCCCGAGGTTTTTTTTTTTTAATCGCAGCCTGAATGAACTAGTGCAGATATGGTTAATATCTGCCACCCACCCAACTGGCATTACTGAGAAATGCGTAAGAATGGCGAATGGGGAGAACATAAGGTCAGGCACCCGAAAAATGTTCATACACCTGCTACCCTTAATTACTTGTTATAGCACCCTGTTTATTTCCTTTGGCGCACTCGACACAATATGAAATTCCCACTTATTTATTGTCCTTCTGACTACAAGAAGGTAAGTTCCATGAAAATAGAAACCTGACTTCTTTTGCTCACTGCTATAGCCCAGGAACCTATTGGTGTGTCTGGTACATGGGTACTGACCGCATTCCTGGGAGGACTCTAAATGGGCAGAAGAATTGGGATAAGAAGGAAAATAAAATATGTAGGTAAAGAGAGAGTTCTGGACCTGTGGTTATCAAACTGTGGTCCCTGCACCAGCAGCATCAATGTCACCTGGGAACTAGTTAGAAAAGCCAAGGCTCAGGCCCCGCCCAACCTGAGTCAATCAGGAACTCCAGGGTGGAGCTCAACAATCTCCCCGTAACAAGCCTGCCAAGTGCCACTGCTCTAGACCAACTGACTAAAAAGGGATTTATGTGAAGTAGGTCATGGTAGATAAAGTGGTAAGGGGAATTCACAACCACGTTATTGTGGCAGGGCAATGTGTTAAAATTTACATGTGATTACCCTATGTGTTGTTGGCTTGTTTTTACTTCTCTAAAACACAATCATAAGAAAATGTCACTTGTTCTTGTCTTTCATTGGGAAAGCCATTAGTTCTTTGGATCCTGGACACCCGGCTGGTGGGTGGGAGATAGCAGGGGTGAGTTCCTGGTGTTTTCGTTTTTCAGGCCAGGAGGGAATGTGCCCGTCTAAGAACACACTTGCTGACCCCCAACCCACCCTTGTCCACAACTAGTTCCTTGCCCTGAGCGCACACAGTTTTTACAAATAGACTTAATCTCTGAGCATGGTTTTAGCTTATATAGGAAAATTGCAAAGACAGTACAGGGAGTTCCCATAACCCTGTAACAAATTACTCCCATTATTAATATCTTACATTAGTATGGTACATTTGTCGCACTTAATAATATTGATATATTATTATTAGTTAAGGTCCATTCTTTTTTCAGATTTCAGATGCTCGATAATATTCTTTTTTCTGTTCCAGGATCCACCCAGGATACCATCTTAAATTTAGCCATCATGTCTCCTTAGACTCCTTTTGTCTGTGATAATTTTTCAGACTTTTCTTGGTTTTAATGACCTTGACAATTTTGAGTACTGCTTGGATATTTTGTAGAATATCCACTTGATCTGTCCACTGTTTTCCTCGTGATTAGACTGGCATTGTGGTTTAGGGGAGGAGGGTCACACATGGTAGCTGCTGTTTTCATCATACATCAGGGGCATGTACTATCAACAGGAATCACGGTTGCTGTTGACTCTGATCCCGAGCCCAAGCTAGGGTAGCCATGGAAGGATGGATTTGTGAAATAGTACACAGGGATTTCGGAACTTGACTTTTACTTAGATTTGAGGCAAGTGATTGGAATGAAAGGAAAAGGAGGGAAGAACAAAAATCTTTGCCAAGGTTTGACTTGCTCATATATGACAAATACAGCCGAGGTGCCGCTGATGTGTTCAGGTAGAGAAAACTAGTCTGCAGCCGACCTTCTCCCTTTGGTGTTGAGGGAGCGTTGTGGCAAGGAGGGTTCCACAGCTGAGGTGTTCACTGCCCTGGGACACAGAGGCAGAGAGAGGTGCTTGGAACACACTCCCTGCCGACTACACCTGCCACTCCCACTCAGACCACCTGGGAGATTCCCTCCCAGATTGATTTGTACAGTCACCTGGAGGTGACAACAGGGGCTTTCTAGGACCCTGGCTTTGCATTTGGGGTATGGTGGGAAGACTTGGGCATTCCTCAGTATTCTCCTGGCTACTTAGCTATTGGGAAAGGCAGTGAATGCTCGAAGCCAACTACAACTGTGGCAGAAATCTTCCCAGATGAAGGCAACTGGACACCCATTTCATAAGATGCATTTGGCTATGGAAGGAATGGAAGGACACATTAAAACGGGTTTAACTCTGGATGGTGGGTCTAGGCATCCTATTGACTTTGTAGGGCTGGTTATTAGAGTACCACACACTGGGCACCTTAGAACAACAGAAATTGATCATCTCACAATTCTGGAGGCTGCAAGTCTGCAGTCAAAGCGTCGGCAGGACAGTGTTGCCTCTGCGTGCTCCCAGAAGGCCCCCCCCCACCCTGCCTGCCCAGCTTCTGGTGGCTGGCCACATTCCTCAGTGGAGCTGCAGCGCTCCAGTCTCCGCCTCTGTGTCTGCATCTAGATTTCCCTCTGCTCATAAGGACCCTGGACACATTGGATTTAGGGTTCATCCAAGTCCAGTGGGACTTTATCTTACCTCGATTGCATCTTCAATGACCCGATTTCCATCCTCGGGTTCCATTCACAGGTTCTTTGTAGACATGAGCTTTGGGGGGATAGTATTCAACCCTCCTTCTACATATATCTCTCATTCAGGTTTCTTTTTGCAACCTATTCATGTTACTTCTATGCCAGCAAACAAACAAATGACAAATGCAATCCCCACTTTGGAAAAAATATAGGAAACTGCATTTGGGGAAGGGGGTAGTGCTATCCTGGAGCATACAGGAAAGGTTACTTGTGCCAGCCATGGAGCCTGGAGTGCACAACCAGCCAAACATGCTGAGAAGACAGGGAGGAGTGTTGGGCTATGGGCACCGGGAGAAATACCCGAACCTCTCTGCTCGGGCCGGGGCCAAAGGTCGGGGAGTGTTCTGTCCTGCTGTGGCATGGGCTGCTGGCCTCCTAGATAGGGGCCCAGGCTCTCTGTGGCAGCTTCCCTTTCCTGAACCAACACGGGAGGGCAGCTTGGAAGAACGGGAATGAGATAACCGAGGGCCCTGTTCCCCCTGGCTAGATAAACACTCCCTGGGATCCAGACGTTATTTTCCTGGCCTCTCCCAGGTACTGGGGCCCAGTAAGGAGGTGATTTCTCTCATGACAGCCACACCCAGGCTGTCCTTTATTAGTCACAGCACATGCCTGCCTCCGTGCGGTCATGCTCCCCTGACGTTCTGCACGTCCCACCATTCTGCAGTGCACGGTCACCCCTCCCCACGGCTGGTTGGACTGAACAACAGCTCGTGTGACACGTTCTCAAGGAGCAGCTGGGAATCAGGTTTACGTCTTGGGTTTTCAGCACGACTGGGTTCAAAATCCCTTAGACATTTTTGTTTGTGGGTGCCAGGGAGAGCAAGCAAACAAGGGAGAAAGAAGGCATTTTTAGCATGCTTTCATTTAATCAAAAGTTCAGTCTGCTTCCTTCAGAAGATACTGGTGTCAGACTGATTTTTTTTTTTTCTTTTTTAATGTAACAGCATCCTGTTTGGAGATTGCGGCTTTCAGTGGATCGTTGTGGCTATTAAGAAACAAAAACACAACTGTTTTTTTAAGTGTATGTGTGTGTGGCAGGGGTGGTGGGGTGGTGGAGGGCTTCTCCAAACAACTGTCTTAAGCCTAAATCTCTCATAGAACTTTGGTATGAATTTCAGTTTCATGGGACTGGCGTCCAGGCTTTCATCTTGTTCCTACAGGGCTATGTAACCCTTTATGAGAGTAAAGGTTAACCAAGGGATAAGAAAGAAAAATCTCCTCTTGAAAACAGGCTCCCTCTGTTACTAAAAGGCGTATCTTCTTCATCTACTCCCAGCCACCACTTAGAGGGCTCCCCAGGGGCCCCTGCACTAAGTGCGTTCCGCATATTGTCCTAGTGTGGCCTCCCTGTACCACTGTTATCTCCATTTCACACAGGAGGAAACAGACACAGAGAAACTGAGTAATTTGCCCCAAATCATGGTTGTTGGTGACTTGAACATTAGTGTGTGACTCCAACACCTGGAATCTTGGCCACTGTTCCTAAAGATGACAACACCCATAAAAGGGCCTGCAGAGGCTGCAGGGAATAGTAGGCACTCACAGATGGGGGTTGGATGTGGTTGCCATGGTCATGGTTACCGTTTACTTGCTGTGTGGCATTCAATGACAGTTAATTTTCAGCATTGTGGATGACCCACTTGTACAGCATGGTCTCCCGTCTCAAGGGCTGTACCGTCATCTGGTGTTTCCCACCAGGCACCAAGCAGAATGCTCTACTTTAGAGAGGCCAAGAATTGGAAGAACCTGCTAAGCACAGGCACCAGCATCACCACGCTCAGGGCAGCCCTGGCCCAAAGGCAGCCAAGCCCGTCCCCAGGGTGGAGTTAGACAGAGGGCTTTGGGGGAGCTTGCTCCATCCTTTGCTGCTGGGTGTGCAGGCCCAAACTCATCCAAGATGCCCCCCCATACCTTTATCATAGCACTTACCCTGAGAGGTTATTTTTTTGGTTGAAATTATTTTTAATTTGAATACACAGAAAGGTACAAAAGACAAAATAATGATTGCTCATATTCCTACAGCCCACAATTAGCCAGTGTTGACATGTCTGCTTCTAGTTTTATATCTATTCCTTATTAAAAAAAAAGCACTACATGATGTAGGGCACATTGTTCTTTGGAAAAAACTTATTACAATATGGGAATAAACTAAATACTCATGACCACCATTTCAAATCTAAGTTCATCTCCTTCCATCCGGAGATAGATTTAAGTTTGGTGTATTCTCCCAGCATTAAAAAAAATTATAGGGCTTCGCCTGTGGTTTAGTGACTAGGGCGCCGGCCCCATCTACCGGAGGTGGTGATTTCAAACCCGGTCCCAGCCAAAAACTGCAAAAAAAAAAAAAAAATTATATATATAAATTATATGAAATTTTTGTGGGACCTTCTATAAATGGCATCAGGTTGCATGTATCATTTTGCAACTTTGTTTTTCATTCAGTATATTTTTGAGATTTTGATACAGATGGATGCAGTTTCTTTCTTTTAATAGCTTTGATGATCCTCCGTTGTATGAATGTACCAAATTTTACTTACAGAAAAATACATTTGAATTTTCAGTGTTTTGCTGTTACAAACAAGCTAAAACAGACATCCATACTTGTACTCCGACTACCACGCTGCAGCTCCAGAACACTCCACTCACAGCTATGTGCATTGTGGGGAGTTGTGGGGAACACAGCTCACGTTCTTTTAATGCCATTCATTCTTTTAATTATTAATTGAGTGCCTACTGAATACAGGGCATTGTTCTGCTGCTTTTGCCTGTATTAATGATTTAGGCCTCTGAAAAATGCTAAAACGTAAGCACAGTTTTCAGCTTTTTCATTGTTCAAGAGGAGGATAAGGGAGGGTGGGGGTAGGTAATCATTTGGCTAAGGTCACAGTGTGTAAGTTACAGAGGCAGCATCAGAACCTGGGCAGCCCCGCCCTGAGTCTAGGTGCTGAACGATTAAGCTAAGTCTACTTAAGACCTCCCACCCAAATGTGAACCCTGAGAGCAGGGACCGTGGGCAGCCACTTATTTTGCTTCCCTGATGCCCAGGCAGTGTCTGACCTCCATTTAGGGGCTTACTAAAGTTCTGTTGATCACTTTACTCTCTGTTCTATGCTCCTTTCCTCATCAACTTTTCTCCTCCCCGTTCCCCACCCCGCCCTTTCCCCTTGGCCTGCATCCTGCTCCAGCCTCCCTCCCCGTGTCATCCCAGCCCTTGGTTTAGGCTTTGAGACAGTAACACAGGCACATCACAGATGAATGAAGAGGAAAGCTTTGGCTCTCATTTGGGAAGGAATATTTTATCTAAGGGTAAGGAGGACTTGGAATACTTTTCTGTCCTCAGGAAGCCCAGACCTGCGACCCCGTAGGTCTGGAATTGGACAGGAGGCATTGCTGTGTTCACACATTCAGTAAAGAGAACTTCTAATTCTGTCTTTCAGCCGTCAGGCACGTAGGCAACTTCCTTTTATAAAGCTGGTGGTTGCAAGTGAACAGGTGCAGATTGGAGGAAACGCAGGCCGACCAGAATGATAACTCCCCGCCGCCTGCGAGGTTAGGGTGACACGGGGCTCCCCCGCCCTCCTCTGACTTATTGGCTTCAGCCTCCCGGGTCTGCCCCGGGCGCGGCCGCCGGCGTCCGGGCACCTCCCCCCAGCCACTTCTCACCCACCTCCCTGACGGCTGCGGGACGACACGTCGGGCCAAACGCGCGCGTGTGCGGCGTAAAGGAGGAAAACACAAGGGGCAGGAGAGGGCCGCGTTCGGGTGCTGTCCTCACTTCGCCGCCCCTCTTTCCGCGCGGGCAAGAGCTGATGGGGCCAGGGCGGGGGAGGGTGGGGCCCCCGCCGGGCAGAGGGCGCCCCCTCCCGGGGCCGGGCGGAGCAGGCGGCGGCTCGCGGGAGCCCTCCCCGGCTGGGGCATCGGGGACGCGCTGACTCACGCCCTCGCTACGTGCGCGGCGAGCCGGCGGGCGCGCGGGGAGGGATTGATCCGGGGGACCGCGCGCAGGCGCAGTGAGCCCGGCGCGCCCTGCGGGACTTTACCCTCCGCCCGGCCGCAGCTGCCCTGCTGGCGATATTGCTCATCTGATCGTCTTTACAGCTTTATGGCCGCTTCGGGGCTGTGATCTTTGACCCGAAGCGATAGCACCAGCTCATTTCTGCCAGGCGGGAGCAGCCTGGCAGAGTCTTGTTAGGGCTACCTCGGGCAGCACCCTTGGCTGAGCCTCTACGTGGCTCTTAGCTTCTGCCCATTTTATAACGCTTTGCCTGAGTAAGGAGCACTTTAGTAATACACGTGCTCTCCAGCCTTGGTTATCTCAGTTGATCGCCAAACTGTAAAAAGAAAATAAAACCTCAGAACCTCCCCCCCACCAGCCCTTATGCAAAAGAGGGAAGGTGGAAGCCTCAGCCACCTGTGAAGGACTGGTACCCACAGATCATTCTTAAAGAAATTCTTGCTGGCCTCCTATACAGCAAGGACATGCGTACTGTAACTTTAGGTCCAAAGGCCAAGTCTGCCTCTCAAAACTAAAGCCTGTTAAATGCTGTAGTAATACTGAATAACAAGTTCATCTCTACAGGCACAGAACAGAGGCAAGATGGATCAGATATTCTTCCACCTACCCAGACACATAAACAGTTGAGGCTTCCTTCACTCTTTCTATCTTCTAATATTTGCCTTATCTTATATAGCATGTAGATTTTTCTGGGTGTCACCAGAATGTAACCATTTTGTCTCACTACCAACCCCCGCCCTACCTTTTTTCTTTCTGTATGTCCTACATAACCTTTACTGAAAATTCCAAATTCCCCTTCAGAAAAGTGGTCACACCTTTGTCTGAGTGAGGTTGGTTTTCCTGCTGCCTCCTCAACCTTGGCCTAAGGAACCTCCAATGATTTGAGTTTTTGCCTCAGGTTCTTTCTTTGGGTCCACCTGACCCTGTCCATCAAAGCTTATGCTGAAGTATTTTATCTGTTGACAATGAAGAGAATGTTTCACCACAACTTTTATATATAAAAGTTAGCTCTTGGGTAATCAATTTTAATGTTACCAGCCAATTTTAATGATGTGTCACATTCTCCTGTGTTCATTGGAAAGAAAAGTGAAAGTGTAGGAAAGTAAAAGAGAGAATTTTACTAATAGATGTCAAAGTTTCCCGGTATCTCTCCAGCTCTGTACTTTCTGGTAGATTTAAATAGACACAGCTGATCTTACAGTAAAACCAACTCTGCTGAATAAGGAGCCAGTCCTCCTCCTTTTTGGGTGTGCTGTGGGGGTCCTGGGAAGGGCGGGGCCCTGAGCCCCTGAATACTAGTCATGGCCAGTGTCTTGGGACAGGCAGCTAATGTCACTGAGCTTCATATTCTCCTCACTTTGCCACTTTTGGGGGTTGCTGTGAGGCTTCAAATGAGAATGCATGTTCTCATCTGGAGCTAAGAAGTTTCCTTAGTCACTATAGCCTATAGAAATGAGAAATGAAATTCTTTCTCTTGGTCCTGGGATACCCGGGATCTGTATCCCTCCTGTTTGCTCTTCTTGGGGAAGCCATGGAGAGCAGTTTCTATGGAGTCAGCAAGAACAAAAATGAGATTAATTCTCATGGATATTCTGCCCACAGACACAGAGTCCTAGGTTACAGGATCTTAATTGTATACACAGAGCTAAGCCATTTGTAGGATGTATTTCAATTCTGCCTATTTGGGGGGTAGTTTTTGTTCTGATTTATTTCCTTTGGGGGCTTGCCAAATTCTTTCTAGTTTATAAAATTAATATACTCTCATGAAAAGAACAAACTACGGTATAAAGAAGAAAAAATCCTTTATAACCTAACACACATGCTAAAAATGTTAGTATTTATGGTGCATTCTTTTCTAAATATTTTAATACTCATTTTAACATAAATGAGACCACAGTCTATGTTATCTTATATTACTTACTTTGTTTAATATATTGTACCACACACATTTCCCATGTCATCAAATTTGTTACAGTCAACTTATGAACATATTTTTTTAAATAGTTCTCCCATTGTTAGAAATTTAGGTTATTTCCCTTTTTTGGCCATTCAATGAGT
>CAUYRH010142196.1:0-10526 GCA_963574655.1 Perodicticus potto | reverse complement strand
CAGTCGCTTTTACGTTATATTATTAATTTTAAAAATGCGTAAGGAAAAATATACTACGAACGGCTGGTTTTGGTGGCTCATGCCTCTGTTCCTAGCATTCTGGGAAGGCAAGGCACAGGATTGCTTGAGCTGGATTGCTTGGGCAACTAAGTGAGACTCCGTCTCAAACAAAAAAAGTACAAATAGTAGAGAAAGTTGAGGAAAAATATTTTTAAAACGTATTCTGAGTATAACCTCAATTAGTTTTTGAATAGTAATAAAACAGTTGGAAAACTGTATATTCTGCAGAATAACTTCATCTTGTCAAGAGTGTCCAGTCTTAAAACAAACACCAAATATATTAATAGAAATATGTAATATGTTGTTCAATATAATAAAAGTAAATATCTGTGACAACACAATTTTGTATATAAAAGTATTTTCTTTATAGATGTGATTTTTGCTGATAGTTGTAAGATAAATCTAATAATATACAGTATTTATAATCTCTAATAGATTGACTTGTCACTACAAAACAGTTTTAAAGCTAAAGGAAGCTTGACATATCTGTCATCAAACACTTTACAGGTGTGAAACTCAGGCCTAAAAAGATTTAGTGATTGCTACATCTCTAATATCACTCTTCTCTTTTTTTTTGGAGACAGAGTCGCCCTGGGTAGAGTCCCGTGGCATCACAGCTCACAGCAACCTCAAACTCTTGGCTTAAGCGATTCTCTTGCCTCAGCCTCCCAAGCAGCTGGGACTATAGGCGCCTGCCACAACACATGGCTATTTTTGTTGTTGTTGTAGTTGTCATTGTTTTCTAGCAGGCCCGGGCTGGGTTCAAACCCACCAGCCCCGGTGTATGTGGCTAGCATCCCAACCACTGAGCTATGGGCACTGAGCCTCACTCTTCTATTTTAAATTTTAAATTTCTGGGGGATGAAATCCAAGGCCCTTCCCAGAATGTCCCTATTCAGTCTTTTTAGCGTTTTCTCCATTTCCTTTTTCTAACTTTCCTCATTCTAATTTCATACCCTAATTTTGTTGCAAAATTTTATATTCAAAAATTGTGTTGTCATAGATATTTACCTACATTTTGCCACACTTTTGCCTATTTTAGGTTTCTGAGTTTGCTTGTACTTTGCCCCAAATTTTATCCTATGATTTTACCCAACTACTCAATAAACAACCCCTATCTTCATGAAGTCTTTTTAAATTCTTCCTTTTCCCAGGATTCATTATATACTTTCCTTGCTCCCAGAACATCTTACACTTAGGAATGAAACACTGACCATATCATATTATTATTGTATTATTTCATTAGCATCTCTCTCCCCTGACAGTAGGAATAGGATCATCCTTTTCTTTTTATCTCTAAAACTTCATCCAGTGTTGAATCACAGTAGACAATTTATGACAATTTGTTAAAGGAATGAATTAATGGATTGATAAGTAGATAAGTGCATGCACAAGTGAATGAATGAATGAACAAACCAACAAGAAAGTGAATGAATAGGTCAAGTTTCTCAACCTTGCCCTTACTGATATCTTGGGCAGGATAATTCTTTGTTGTGTTGGCCTGTCCTGTGCATTGTAGAATGTTTAGCAATGTCCCTGACATCTACCCACTAGTTGCCAGTAACAGCTCCCCTCAGCCCTACTCCCCATAGCTATGGCAACTAGACATATACTCCCCAGAGACATGGTCACCCCTGGTCAAGAATCACTAGAATAGAGGGAAAGATGACCATATGCAACCGTTCAGATGGAGGAAACCTGATCTGTGTCTCAGCCCTAAACTTTTTCCATTTTGATTTAGCCCTGCTGAGATTCAAATTCATTTCTTAATCTTCTCACAACATAATTTTTAAAGACATTAAAAGAATAGTAAGTGATTTTTCTCTTCACAAAATATTCTTAAAACCTAAGATCCAGAAAAGTTAACAGAATATAATTAATGCAATAAAAGTATTTAAAAGCAACATTAGGAGTAAAGGTATCTTACAGCAATTGATATGATTTACAATTGCCTTTTAAAAATGGTATTTATCCATAGTTAATTTTATTAAATGATACTTATTTGACCCTATCTGCGTAGTTGCTTCTAGAAGTACTATGGTATTCAAAAATTTTCTAAACGCCACTTCATAGCACCATCTTGTGGATCTTAGAAGAATTCATCAATTTCAGTTTAAAATATCTAGTTATTTCCCCCCCCAAAAGAAGGAAAAGAGAATAGAGAAACTATTTTTAAAAAAAAAAAGTTGTGTTTATTGAAATGTTCTATGAAACTTTCTGAATTCAGAACGTAGTGAAGTTTTACTTCAATTTTGACATTTGGCCAAGATTTAGTATTTGGCTTCAATTTCAGCTTCCTCTTTGCCCTTTGGAAAGTCAAGTGGCCACAGACCTACGGACTGCTCATCATGTCTACCTTGTGTAGGTTAGCAAAGCAGGGCACATGAACATAGGTTTTCCTTACTGATTTAACACTTGAATATTCATTCCGAATAAACAGATACAACTTAGATATAACTTAAATTGTTTATATGCGCTGCAAGTATTGGAGTTTTGTTGCAAAATTAGGGAAGATTGTGAAAATTGATAATCCTATATAGAAAAAAATGTTCTTTAAACTGTTAAATTCAGAAATAGGGATATAGATTAATAATATTTATCCCTGTACTATGTCAAACTTAGTTTTTTAATTTAATTAATTACTTTATTTATTTATTTATTGGAGACAGAGTCTCACTCTATGTCACCCTGAGTAGAGTGCCGGGGCATCATCGTAGCTCACAGCCACTTCAAACTCTTGGGTTCAAGAGATCCTCATGCCTCAGCCTCCCACGTAGCTGGGAGTACAGGCACCCCCCGCAACTCCCAGCTAGTTTTTCTGTTTTTCAGTAGTTATAGGGTCTCGCTCTTGCTCAGGCTGGCGTCAAACTCCTGAGCTCAAGCAATCCTCCTGACTAGGCCTCTCAAAGTGCTAGGATTACAGGTGTGAGCCACTGAGCCCAGCAACATCAAACTTTCACAATTTCATTACTAGGATTTTGTATTATAAAATGTAATCATAACTACATTTAACATTTCTTCTTATATGCAAAAGTTCATCTCTGGTGATATCTGGCGTCAGCCTCGGAAAAATGTTGATCTAATACCCAGCCATTTGGCATTCAGCCTAAATATGTATTTGATGTCCATTTACATCTAAAAGGAGAGTGAAGTGCAAGGAGATGATGTCAAACATAATGGATTTGAAGTACCTTCCTCTTTTTTAAACATGTGACATTTTTCTTTCTGACTTAAAAGAAAATATTCATCACAAAATGCCAGGAGCATAAAATGTTAAGGGCAATAAGGAGGAGCCTGCAAGGCATCACTAATATGGAAAAAAAGCATTTCCATTAACAGACATAACTAAAATCTAATTTTATAGGCAAAATGTTTAATTGATCCTTATTCTTTTATTTTTCATCCCAATAGACAGTCTCTTCTCTATGATAGAAACTAAGCAAAGCCATCTAGTAAAAGATTCTGTTCCTTGATTATCTCCTTTGCTTATCTCTCCACATGGAGACATCAAGATTTTCCAACTGGGTTCAGCCCAGCATGTGTGGGTTTCTAAACTCTATTCTCTAAGATGAGATATCATTTCTTTGGGAAATGGTTAGAATACAACCCCAAAGTAACCATTTTATATTAAAGGATAGTGGACTACTGTGCCTGCCTATGTGGTTGAAAATAGAGCCCCAACAGGTAGATCAGGTCAGCATGATCAGACAGTCACAGTATTTGTGATGACCTTTAACTCCCTTTAACCCACTCACATCTAAAAGAAGAATGCTATGAACAATATGGTCCTTGGCTTTGAGTGAACATAGAGAGCTTGATTGGTCAATATTTGCCTAGTGGAAGGAACTTCAGACCTGGGATCCTAAGCCATATTTCCAGCCTGTCACTAAGTGATTTGTCACCTTGGACAAATGACTCGGCCTCTCTGCATCTTAGTTCCCATAGGTAATTATGAGCCAGTTGGATTAGGTGTTTTTCAAATATTCTTTCCAACTAAATATATTAAAAGTCTATGAATTGTTCTGTTGGGTAGGAGCATAGCTCAGCTCTATATTTTCTCTCAGAGTGGCACCAAGGAATGATTTGAGTAGTGTTGTCCTGCACAAATGAGGGATCTCACAAGACTGTCTTTAACCTCTCCTCCTGGTGAGCAAAGGTAGAAATACCATCTGTAAAGTTTTCATTTTTCTTAAGACCACTTATTTTCCACCAATGCCAAGTGGGAAGGCTTCATTTTACTTATAAATATGTTCTTCAAATTTCAGAGGATATATCATAATTCTACTGTTCAAAAATCTAGGTTCTAATTCCCAAAACTTACAGATTTTGCAGACTGTCATCATACGTCCTTTAATGGTCTTTTCCTGAAGGGCGCCTGAAGAACCCTCACGCTGCCGAGTGTCCCATGATCACAGTTAACTGTGGGTCTTACCACATGGCACATTGGTTTGTTGGACATTCACAATGGCTGCTATAATTTTAACAATTCTGAAAGCTATTTTTGCCTTCATTTTTTGATTATTTTTGTTTTGAGTTTGGTTTATTTTGTTTTGGTTAGTCAATTTCTTTTTGGCAGGATTTTTTTTTTTTTTGCTAACATTTTAGGCAATGGCTTTCCCATTCTAAATCTATTGCTTTAGCTTGTTCCAACACAGAACCATTTCTGGGAAGATCTGATGCTTTTCTGGATATCTTTTCCAGCTCCTTTGTTTTTATTGCATTTAATTATTCCCTTCTAGAAAAAAGTAAGTACCTGTAAACTTGGTAAACCTGTCAACCTGATGGTAAACTTTCTCTTTACCATCAGGATGGCTATTTAACAGTAAAATGAACGTCTTCAGCCCAGGATTTAGGTACTGTCAGTGATTCGGGTATCTCCTGTTTTTATTACTATAGCTGTCACTTCATATTTGATATATTTAATTCACAGGTAAACTAAAAACATTTTGAGACTAAGTTGGTGGATTCTCAAGGTAGGTTTCTACCTTGGCCAAAAGTGGTTTTGATAATAAAAGTCCATGTTCAATAATCCCTATAATCAAAAGTAGTTGATTGTGAGAATTTAAAGATAAATACACACACATATGCAAAGAAAAGGGTTATCTATTAATAAGGAATGATAATTAGTGCAAAATTGAAATCTCTTGCAACAAGAATTGACACTTCTATTGACTCTTTACCTCTTGTCCCACCCCAAAATTCAAATATTCATATATTATCCTAACTTCATAAAACTGGAATTCTAATTTGTCTTACGTTAAACATTAGCTGGTAGTTGTGGCAAAGGTGATTAATCAGTTAATCTCAAATTTAGTCGTGATTTTAAATTCAACCTATAGATACACCATAATAAATACTTCTGGGGGAAAGTAACAATTTATTTATTGGAATTAAACATGAAGTTACACTGTCAAATATTCTAATAAAAATAGCCAAAATACTTTTAGTTACCTGATTTCAAACTATTACTACGTCTTTATTAATTCTATAACATCAACCCTTATATTTTAGTATTTTATGGCATTTATTAATGACAACTCTTTTTCTACTTAATACTTAAGAAAGCATTTTCATATTACTGTTTTTTCTGTTATCTTACACACATTCGTGCTATTTTTGTCTTATTTACAAATTAAACACATTTAAATTACTAATCTACTTTAAATTGTAAATGAGAAATGCTTTTAAAAAGTAGGAATTAGACATCTTGGGCCCAAAATATTGAAAACATAATCCCTTTAAAAATATCTACCATCTCTCTCCTCCCTTTCCTTTTAATTCAAACTAGTTAGTTTCCTTTGAAGATGGCTTTTGCCAATGTTTCTGAAAACTATTTTTGTTTGAAAATTTTAGGGTGGAATAGTTTTTTAGATGAAGGAAACTGTATTTGCAATTACAGCTTATAAAGTAAAGAAAACCATAAACTCCCTTTGGCATCAATTTGACTCAAGGTCAAAATTAGATTTCCTCTTCCTCTAACATTTGAATTTTAAGCTCCTCTTTTTGTAAGTAGATAAATTGGGGGTGGAGGGGTCAGCTGGTAACTATAAAATATACTGTGTGACTACTAGAGGTAAAGTATATTTTCAAGTGAACAGCTCACTAAATTTTGACATTTTCTGTTATAGTAAAGTTTTTTGTGATCTTAGTACTGATGCCATTTTATATTGTCTTAGTTCAGTATCAATATTGGCTTCAGCATTTTCAGATTATTACTATTAAAGATTGGAATCATTTTGTGTCAGGATGTGTGGTGGTAGTGATGTGATAATCTCAAAGAAAGGTATTGGGGTCTACTACACAACAGAATTCTTTATTAGGTGGTATGAGAAAGTGAAAAAGTTATGAATTACAAAGATTATAATTCCTGGGCTCTAGGATCCTAAAGCACATGGCTGTCTTTTTTAAGCTTTCATGTCAAACATTCACAAATCAATCTTGAAGCTATCTTTTGAATGGGATAGTGTGAGGACTGGGAAGAAAAATCACCTCCTTTACTCTCTTTGAGCAACTTTTTTTTTTTTACTTTTTAAAAATATGTTATGATTTTTCTTATTTTTCAATTACAGATTAGTTTCCAATGTTTTTATTTGTTAGGTAAGGTCCCTATTGTAGTTGTGTCCCGTACCCAGGAGGTGTCAACTCTTACTCTGTGAATAAATCACATCACGTCTAATGGTACCTAAAGATAAACTGAGAATTTAAACTCATCTTACATCAATTAATATATTTTAGACCAATGTTTGCTTATGAAGTCACTAATCACTGAGCTATAAAAGACCTGAAAAAGTCCTCTAAAGAGCCAGGGAAATACATGCATCCCATGTTGAGGAATCAGACTTTAAGAGAAAAGGAAAATTATTCAAGGGTTGTTAAACTAGAATCTGAGATTAATTTTACTTGATAAGTAAGTCTAACTCAGGATCAAGCAATGAGAATTACAAAAATATTACAACCTGATAAATTCCACCACCTGATGAGAAGGCCACAAATAAGGCTTTTTTGCAGATCGTCAGCAGCCATGGGGTCATTGAGTTTTGTCACTTTTTCCAGTTAACTCTCCCTGACTTACTCAGGCTTTGTTCTAGGCAGTATCATAACAGGCTGAGGATCATTTAGACTGTGCACAAAGATAAATAATAGGCGTACCTTGGTTATTTCCATGATCATTAAAAAGCTGCTATCAACGCTAAGTACCAATGCCCAATTTGTTGCGTCTCAAAGTGAAAGTAATTTTTCTTAACACGAAGACAAACCTTTTTTAAGAAAATAGCCTTAATTTACTTGTCATAAGAAGGAATGCTTAACATTGTCCTATATTTACACATTAAGCAGTGTAAATGTTTGTTATGTCAAGCTCTTAAGTGGAGGAGTGTATGTTTTGACTTTTGATTATTCAAATACAGAAGAAGAGAGAAAAGTACAATGAATCCCATGTGCCTAACTTCAACAATTATTAACAAGTAGCCAATTTTCTTTCATCTGTTCCTCATCTCATTTTCCTGTCACTTCCACGCTGCCCAGCTATCACATTTCACCCACAGATTTAAGAGGAGAGGTTTTAGAGATGACTAGATCATTGGTCTTTCCGTGACTTCGGTCTGTTTTGGAAAAGTGCAGGTTACCCAAGTGGTCACATTGTCAGGGAGCCATGTGCCCCCAAGATCCCTGACCCCTGCCTTGGCTCTGCTCTCTCCTGTATCTTCGGTGAGTGAGACGTGTCCTACACCACTCACTTGTCGGTGGCCTTACCGTCAGCCTAAGGCTAATTTAGCAACTTGATTTAAAAGGTGTCCAAGGGAATCACTCTTCATTCCTTCACACCTGTGTTTGTTCTAGATCCTGGAGGTAATAATGCTGAGTGAATTAGACAAAGAACCCCCCCCTCCAGTCTGTGCCTAGAGTCGTGATCAGCAGGTGAAGACTGATTACTCAGGAGACTGCCTCTTTGTATGGGCGTTGTTCTTTCTCATTCCACTTTATTTTCCCTTTGCGAAACTCTTTATACCCTCACAAAAAGCCCAAACTAGTGAACCAAATAACTGTGATGTAAAACAATGATAATGTTTTCCTGAAAGCCCACATTTCTTATATGGGACTTAACAAATTTTATGTGTGTCTTTTGAAACTTCACTCCTTCAAATCCTACCCTTTCCCATACCCTACAGATTGCTCCAAGCAGGTCTGGGAAAATGGGAATGGCCATGTTTTCATCTCAAAATAAAAATTGAAAAAGAAAAACCTATGTCCGAAACTCATGGTTTTTAGATTAAAATTTCTAAGTAATTAGATGATGGCACTCAGAAAATATGTATAAATCTCTACATAAAATTACTGTATAATTTGGTAACTATCATGTATTATTATCTTAAAATAAATAATGATTATGCAAAATTAGCTCCTTTATAGATCCATCTCTAATTTAAAAACTGATGTTTAGAGCTATAAAAGATATCATTTTTTTCTGTCTAATTCAAATTCCTTTGAAACCATCTGTAGCACTTTGAATTTTCACTGTTTCAAAATTGATTTTCTTTCATGACAAGTACTTAATAGAAATAAACACAATATTTAAGTCACATGATACATACCTGTAATGAAAAAACCTTAAACAATTAGCAATCACATAAAAGGTTTCTTTTTTAATTTAAACTCAGCTGGTTTTAGCTGTTTATTTTTATTTCCCCAACCAAAAAGATTAAATTGTAATATACTATAACATAAAGTATTTTCTGTCATTGCTTCTTCGGGGACTGAGAATAGAAATGGTTTCTAATTTTAAAGATTCAAAAGATTGAATAGCTGGATGAATTATATTTTAAAATTCCCATTAATTTATTTTCAAATGAGGAAAACCCACAACTTAGAGAAACTGATTATTATGGGAAGAAAGGCCTTGATTTGTAATTGCACCCAAATATGAAAGCCTACATTTTGTAAGCATAAAGATTACATTCTCTTCAAAAGATTTGCAAATTCTCATAGGCTCATAACTCAGAGAATGAGAAGATTGCAATTTGAAAAATTACAGATTTCATTGTTTTTGATGTGTGAAACCTATAAACAAATATCAGGAGATTGTATTGCAAAACTGAAAATCCCTTGTTTAGTTTTGTAAGGGACAGTGCCCTATGTGGCTTACAACCCGGACTTAAAAGAAAAGTGCAGAGTAATGCAAAAGACACTCTAATCACTGCATCTAATTACAAAGAAGAATAACTCAGTAAAAATTTTAAGTATCTTTGGGCAGGAGTGTGGTCTGGTGGTCAGAGCATGGGATTTCAAGTCAGTAGTCTAAATTTCTATTTTAAACACCACTTCTAAATTTCTGCATAACTTTGGGCATGACATTAACTTTATTTTTAAATAAGAATTTGAGATCTGTTTTTGATAATTACGAAGCAGTTTTGAAGCCTTCTTATAGAGGTATAAATCTAATACTATAAAAAAATTAACAGAGGGACAGGTGCTTTCTTGACTTCTTACTGCTTAAAAAAGAAACACTTGACAAAAAAGTCAGGTGAATTAAGATGAATTCAGAAAATGTTCCTTTACTATTTGCCCATATGTAGTAGCACTGTTATCCCTATGTGTTATTTCAAAGTCAGTTCAAGGCATTATTTAACAATCAACTCACTAATATGGTGACTAATTTTGATAGCTTTCCTCGAAATCGCTCCTTTGCTTTTGAGGAAATGGTAGTCCTCAATGAAGCCAACGCTGCTCTTTTTGTACTAATTGTTATTGTCACACTAAGGAGCTTGTACTCCTCAGCGATATGCTTGCTTCGTATTTTTTTATGTGTAGTGTTTTTAAAGTGTTCCTCCAAGTGTATTAAGTACAGACAAATTACTGTGTAAGTTTTCTTTAAGCTATGGCTAGATTTCTAGGGACGGATGTAGGTAAGTTATTCAAATTCTAACATACATTAAAAATCAATTACCACAGTAATTTTCACTGGAAATAATTAACATTTGAATTCAAGGTATGTGACTTGACTTACAGGACTGTTCTTTTTCTTTTCTTTCCTTTGTTCTTCCTTTTCCTTTCCTTCCTCCCTCCCTCAACCCCTACCTTCTCTCTCTTTCTTTCTTTCTTTCTCTCTCTCTCTCTCTTTCTTTCCTTCCTTCTTTCTTTCCTTCTTTCCTTCTTTCCTTCCTTCTTTCCTTCTTTCCTTCTTTCCTTCCTTCCTTCCTTCCTTCCTTCCTTCCTTCCTTCCTTCCTTCCTTCCTTCCTTCCTTTCTTTCTTTCTTTCTTTCCTTCTCTCTCTCTCTCTCTCTCTTTCTCTCTTTCGTCCTTTCTACAGAGTTTCAGTACTTTACAGTTTTTTTTTTTTTTAGTATAATAATATTCTTTCATGGTTTTTAGTCCTATTTTAGCTAAAAAAAATGTGCTTTATTGTTGGGAGAATACACCCAAATTTGCTAAAATATCCAGTATACAAATTAGAAACAAAGAGCAAAATC
>CAUYRH010142195.1:0-11621 GCA_963574655.1 Perodicticus potto | reverse complement strand
TTGCCAAACATCTTCTCTGTATATAGGAGTTTGTCTTTTCTACTTCATTAATATTGTAAATTACCTAAATTATCTTGCTTGGATTCCTAAAAATGAAATAACTTTACCAATCTGGGGTCAAACCTAATTGTCCTTTTAATATATTCTTGAAAGAATTTGCTAAATTTGTGTTTAAATTATTTGCATTCATATTTATGTAGGCTATTGATTTGCAGGATTTTATTTTACTTTTTATAATGTCGTTATGTGGCTTCCATATGGCCTCATAGAATTAGTATGGAAGTATTCTTTCTATTATGGGTTGGGTTATGTCCCCCCAAAATTTATATTTTGAACTTTTACTC
Organism: Perodicticus potto; assembly: GCA_963574655.1. NCBI lineage: Eukaryota > Metazoa > Chordata > Mammalia > Primates > Lorisidae > Perodicticus > Perodicticus potto. Next base: position 11,277 of record CAUYRH010142195.1, on the reverse strand, counting down.
CCAATACCACAGAATGTTACTCTATTTGTAGATAAGACCTTCCAATAAATAAGTTAAAATGAGTCAGTTAGTTTGGGCCTTACTCAAACATGTCTTGTGTCCTTATAAGAAGAGACTAGAACACAGACAAACAGACTGAGGAAAGATCATCTGAAGACATAACAAGAGGTGGCACTCTGCAAACCAAGGAGAGAGGCATAAGAAGAAACCAAACCATCCAACACATTGGTCTTGGAATTTTACTTTGGTTACCATATTGTGAGAAAATAATTTTCTATTCTTCAAGTCACCCAGTTTGTGCCACTTTGTTTTTTTTTTTTTTTTTTTTGAGACAGAGCCTCAAGCTGTCGCCCTGGGTAGAGTGCCGTGGCATCACAGCTCACAGCCACCTCCAATTCCTGGGCTCAAGCAAGCCTCCTGTCTCTGCCTCCCAAGTAGCTGGGACCACAGGCACCCGCCACAACGCCTGGCCATTTTTTGGTTGCAGCCGTCGTTGTTTGGCGGGCCCGGGCTGGATTCGAACCCGCCAGTTCAGGTGTACGTGGCTGGCGCCTTAGCCCGTTGAGCCACAGGCGCCGAGCCTGTGCCACTTTGTTATGGCAGCCTTAGCAACCGATACACTATCTTTCTAAATTTCTGTAGAATAGTTTCTGTAGAATTGCTCTAAGGTATGTCTTAAATGGTTGGCAGAATTCACCAATGAAGCCATACAATTCAGAAGGTTTTTTTGTAGGATTTTTTTAAATCAACTTATGTCAAAATATAGTGCTTTTTGGGTTATCTACTTTTTCTTGTATGACATTTGGTAGTTTATGTCTTCCAGAGAATTGGTATATTTTCTCTAATTTGTTAAAATTATTCACATGCAGTTGAACATATTACCCTTTTATTATCCTTTCAACATTTATGAAGTCTCTTCTGATGTCACTTCTCTCATTCTTGAATTTGGTAATTTTTCTTTGCTATTTTTTTTCAGGGTGAACATGGCTGTATTCACTTTACTGATATTCTCTGGGAACCCACTTTTGCCTTTATTTTTTAAATAAACTATACCATTTTCACTAGTTTTAGATTCACAAGAAAATTGATTACAAATTACAGATAGCTCCTATATTGTCCCTGTCCAAACTGTCCACAGCCTCCCCCACTATCAAATATTCACACCAAAGTGATACATCAATGAGTCTGCATAGGAAACATTAGTATCTTCCACTCTCCATACTGACAGAAGTTACACTCTTAATATTTTAAATTCTGTGTAGTTTTTAAAATGTATAATAAGATATATCCTATTATTATAGAAAACAGTTTCACTCTCTTAAATCCTTCCTTTTTCCATCCAGTCTTTCTCCCACACTGCTTCTAATGCCTACCAACCGTGTATTTTATAGCTTTGCCTTTTTAAGAGTATCATGTTATTGGAATCACATGGCATACATAGTTTACGTATCAACTCCTTTTGCATAGGAATATGCATTTATGGATGCTCCGTCCATGTCTTTTCATGGCTTGAGAACTCACTAATTTTAGTGTTGAAGGATAGTCCATTATTTTAGTGTTCTACCTACTGAAGAACAGCTTAGTTATTTTCAAGTTTGGCCCTTATGACTAAATTTGTTATTAACTTTATAGCAACTAATCTTTTTATGTGTGCCTGAGTTTTCAATTTAGCTGGGAATTATGGTATTGCCCTTTAATACACGAAACTAAGGAGGCTGAGATTCAAAGATCACTTAAGCTTAGAAATTCAAGAATGGCCTGTCAATGTTGTGAGGAAAAAATTAATGAAAGGTGTTCAACTTATTTAAATAACTACTAAAAAGCATGACTGCTGGATTGCATGGTAAGAACATGAATAATTTGTCATATATTGCCAAAATGTCTTCCAAAGTGATTGTACCATTTTTCATTTCCATCAATAAGAATTTTACTTTATGATGCTCCACATCCCCATCAGCACTTTTTCTCATAAGTATTTTGTATTTTTCCTATTATAATATTTTGTAGTGTTATCTAATTTATTTTTCAATTCCCTAAACATATGTGATGTTGGAGACTTTTTTATATACAGTAGAACCTCTATAACTTGAACACACAAGGTACTATAACAAACTGGTCAACATACAGAGGTGATCAAAATAAGGAACAAGATCTATTGTACTGATATATACAGCTAGTGCATGTCTGGTCTATGAAAATTAGGTCATCTAAAGAAGATGGTCAATGTAGGGAGTCGGTCAACTATAGGACTTCTACTATATTTATATGCTTTCTGTATACATTTTTAGGTGAGATATCAGTTGAGATATTTTGCCCATTTTAAAAATTGTGTTTAATATCCTCTTATTATTTTTTAATAGACAATTATATGTTTTTTCCTATTTCTGCAATTGTTTCTTCATTTGTGATACTCTGAGTTTCCTTGTGGTATCATTTTTTTTTTCTATTTCAGGCTAATGTGAGGGTACAAACAACGAGGTCACAATATTTGAATTTGTTAGGTAGAGTCTCTTATGTAGCTGTGTCCCACACCCAAAGATGTGCCATATACCCCTACATTGTGCACGTTAGGTGGGAGCACCCTAAACTTCCCCTCCTCTTATCTCCCCCCTCACTCCTTTGCCCTCTCCCCAACTTGAATTGAATTTTTCTCTTATGTGGGCATGATGAATTAGATCATTTACTGGCTTCATATTAGTATTGAGTACATTGAATACCTGCTTTTCCATTCTTCTGTTACTTTACTAAGAAGAATGTGTTTCAGCTAATCCAGGTTTATACAAAAGATATAAAGCCATCATCTTTTTATGGCTGAATAGTATTCCATGGTGCACTTATAGCATAGGTTCGCTAATCCACTTCTGAAAGGATGGGCATTTATGTTTCCATGTCTTATCGATTGCAAACTGAGCTACAATAAACAATCTAGTGTTAAGGTATTTATGATAAAATGGCTTATTTTTCTTCTGGGTAGATGCCTACCAGTGGGATTATAGGGTCAAAAGGGAGATCTAATTTTTTGTTTTTTTTTTTTTTTTTTGCAGTTTTTGGCTGGGGCTGGGTTTTAACCTGCCACTTCCGGCATATGGGGCCGGCACTCTGCTCATTTAGCCACAGGCACCACCCAGGAGATCTAATTTTGAGGATTCTCCATACTTGTTTCCAAAGAAGCTTTATTAGTTTTCAATCTCACCAACAGTATAAAAGTGTTCCCCTCTCTCCTAATCCACAACAGTATCTGAAACATTAGGACTTTGTGATGTGATTCAAGATGGATAAAAGATTTAAATTAAGGCATGAAATGATAAAAGTCCTAGAAGAAAGAGTGAGAAACACTCTTAAGGATATTGGCACAGGCAAAGATTTTATGAAGAAGACTTCAGTGGCCATTGCAACAACCACAAAAATAAATAAGTGAGACTTCACCTGAAAAGTTTCTGCACAGCTAAGAAGACAGCAATGAAAGCAAATAGACAACCCTCAGAATGGGAAAACATATTTACATATTACGAATCTGACAAAGCTTTGAAAACTAAGATCTATAGAGAATCTAAAATAATCAACAAGATTAATGTTGGCAAGAGACATGAACATAACCTTCTCTGAGGAAGACAGACGAATGACCAACAAACCCATGAAAAAATGCTCATCATCCCTAATCATCAGAGAAATGCAAATCAAAAGCACCATGAGCTATCACCTAAGTCCAGTAAGATTAGCACACATCACAAAGTAACCTAGATGGAACTAGATCTATGAAATAAGAAATTGGTATTTTGGTGGGAATTGTGTTGAATTCATAAATCACTTTTGGCAGTATGGACATTTTAATGATATTGACTCTACCAATCAATGGGCATGCAGTACTTTTTCATTTATGTCATTTATGATTTTATGATTTCTATCATCATTTTTTTTTTGGCTTTTTTGTTTTGTTTTGTTTTTTTAGTTCTTGTAGATCTTTCACTTTATTGGTTAAGTGTATTCTTAAGTATTTTATTTTGTAGCTTTTGTAAATGGTTTTGAATCCTTGATTTCACTCTCAGCTTGATTGCTATAAATTCATAGAAATGCTACTGAATTAAGTTCATCGATTTTTTTTAACTTGAGACTTTGCAGTATTCATTTATCAATTCTAGGAGTCTTCTGTTTTATTATTTAAAGTTTTCTAGCTCTGTGATCATATTGTCACAAAACAGGGATAGTTTGACTTTCTCTATCTGATACACATACCCTTTAGTTATCATGCCTGATTTCCCAGGTTAGGGCTTACAGTACTATGTTGAATAGAAATGGGACAGTGGGAACCCTTTTATTGTCCCATTTCTTAAAAGGATACTTTCAGCTTTTCCCCATTCACTATCATGTTGTCTGTGGGTTTGTCACATATAGCTTTTACAATTTTAAAGTATGTGCCTATGCCTAGTTTGTGAGGGTTTTTATAATGAAGTAGTGCTGAATTTTATAAAATGCTTATTCTGTATCTATCAAGATGATACCATGACTTCTGTTATGTGGTAAGTAACATTTATTTTCAAATGTTGAATTATCTTTGAAACCTGGCATGAAACACACAAGATCATGGCAAAATTTCTTTTTGATGTGCTGCTGTGTTTGGTTTGCCAGTGATGGAGGATCTTTGTGTAGAGTAATGAGTTGGTCCCCAGGCCTCTGTTTGAAGCTCAGGCAGGGTACTGGGTGAGTCCCTATTTATGGAGGTGAGCATTGCAGAAGATCATGCTGTCCAGGCCTCCACTTGGCTGTGGCAGTGGCTGCTTGGCAAGGCTATGAAGGCATTGTCGATGAGTATCAGGGCTGCAGGCCTTCACTTCTCCTAGTTGTGGCATAGATTGAGGGGAAGCTCGTGGCAAGTGGGTTTATGATGAAGAACTGGACTGCAGGCATGGCACTGTGCAGGGTAGGGGTTTGTTCTGTCAGGTGCCCTATGGGGCTGTAGGAGTGTGTTCTGTCTGGTCACATGGTATGTGGAAGGAGAATCACACTGGGATGTGTTTGGGGCTAAGCATAGATTTTTCTAGTGGTGTTATTAACTGTTTATGACTCTTGAATAATTAGGAAATAAGAAGGCAATCTCGGAGCTGCAGATGAGCCATTTTTGTTTAACCTGGCATTGGGAATGCTAATCAATTTTTCCTCAATTTTTTAAAAGTATTTTCTCATATCCACCACTGTGTTTTTTACAAGGATTTTCTTGGACATCATGAGGGACTGAGACTGTTGATGTCACCGATAATTATATTGTAATGCATAATTTATATTTAAAATTAATCATCACTAGTGCATAGACGCTCATGGTGAGCCTCTCCTGCCACTACTTTGATTCTAGACTATTACAGCAGCAGAATGCTCCTTCATTTTAAATATCTATTTGCTTCCCTTTGTAAGCATTTATGTCCATGTTCTCCGTGATAAACACATCATTTTAAACCTTGAAGTTAAGAGAGGTCTCACATAAAAATACAATGTACTGAATTCTACACAGTATAAATATGATGTCCAAATGGTAGGAGATACTTCTCTTGTGAATAAATTACCAAACTCATACACTGCCCACTGTGTAAAGAGGACCACTGAGATGCCTCTCTTAGAAATAGTTGGCTTCATTTACACGAGACTCGGTTAGTTTACAGACATTGAAAGGAAAGGGATAGCAGGAATATAGGGACAGAGATAATGATATGATGGAAAGGAAACCTGTTTGTCACAATTGGAAAAATTGGGAACCGTGACCTTACTATTTAAACAATGGCTATTGAATAACATTCAAACCATGTGTATTAAACAACTACTATTTGCAGCACCCAGTGCTAGTTGCCATTGGAATGCAAAAGTGTTTCAAATGTATCGCTACTTCACTGAAATTTAAAGGGATTTAGTAAAATGAACATCTTAAAATATAAATATGATTCAATGCTATATCATAAACACAAAAATTCTTTGAAGGTGCAAATTGTGGGAGAACTCTAAGCTACTGAGGGTATTTGAGGAGGTGGTCATAGAGGAATTAATGCATGATATGAAACTTGAAAGAAGAGAAGGCAGAAAAATCAGGAGACATGAAAGCATTGCGGCGAAGGATACTAACTTATCTCAGTAGAGTAGCTGAGGAAGTATATGATGTTTTCAGATTACAGCAAATAATATTTGTGTGTGTGTGCCTGTGTGTCTTTTGTGGGAGTGCACATGAAGAATATTTAAAGTAAAGGCAATTTTTGTGTGCTTAAAAGGGCCAAGCTGATATTCAACTTGTACTTGTTTGGTAAAGGAATGACCTAGAAAGGCAAATCGTATTCAAGAATTAGTAATAGAATCAGATTCCATTACTATGTGTAGCATAGCATGCTTGAGTCCCAGTAGATTGATTCTGTTGGAATGAATATCTTTGAAAAGATAAACAATTGATATTTGTTGTTGTAATAAACAAATAAAAGACTTTATTTCTTATGTCAACAAGAGAGTTTATTTCTTATGTTTTCATCAGCTCAATAGACAAGAATTAGATGTCTCACGTGCCTCACCTCAAATTATATGAAGCTTGTAAGGCCTTGGTAACTTAATCATAATCTTATGGAGTAAGCTGGACCATGAAGTTTTCACTCACTTTCCATTTTTTTTTAATAATTTTATTAAATCATAATTGATTTAATCATAGGGCACAATGTGCTGACTTCATATACAATCTGAAATATTTTGATCGTACTGTTAAACATAGCCTTCATGGCATTTTCTTAATCACTATATGAAGACATTGATATTCTACTTCTCAAACTTTTAAACTCATCTGCTTCCTACTCATTTGACCCTGTGGCCATTGCAGGGAGTATAGAAAGTATATTTACTTGAGAACCTTCAATAAGCTTTGAATGAAGAGCCTTGGGCTGGAGGAAGAGCAACAATAATAAACGAAGGTAACTTCATCCCCTTGAATTGATTTTTTAGTAATGACAAATTCTCTTATTTTCTTCATTCCCAAGAATATCCTTTGATTCCTCAAACTTAATCTAATTTCTTAAGTGGGTGTATCAAACAATTTAAAGAAAGGAAAATGAATATATTAGTTAATCCCCGATAATGTGTGAGAAAATCTTTAATATTTTTTACACAATGCATTAGGATGCTATATTTTGATTCACTTAACATGACTCAACAAATATTTTCTAAGCACTTACTATGTGCCAAATACTAGGAATACAAAGATGAGCTTATAGGGCAGCACCTGTGGCTCAGTGAGTAGGGCACCAGCTCCATATACTGTGGGCGGCCGGGTTCAAACCCAGCCCCAGCCAAACTGCAACAAAAAAAAAATAGCCAGGTGTTGTGGCGGGTACCTATAGTCCCAGCTACTCGGGAGGTGGAGGCAAGAGAATTGCCTAGCCCAAGAGTTGGAGGTTGCTGTGAGCTGTGACATCACAGCACTCTACAGAGGGTGACAAAGTGAGACTCTGTCTCTAAAAAAAAAAAGAAAAGTTGAGCTTACACTCTGGTAGGCTATGTAAGATGAAAGAGAAAACTATAATACTGTTCAGATGTCAGTAAATGTAGTTAGGAGAATAGCATGCTATTGAAGTACCTGCTAATGAATTTGGGAGTGTGAAATGATGGAAGTTGTCATGTCATAGATTGAAGGATGACTTGTGAGTAAACGCATAGAGTCTGACATCTCAGTTTCTTTATTACTCAGGTCTTATGAAAAAAAGAATCGGTCAGTGACAAGATGTGGGTTTCTTCTTCTAGGTAGTTCTGAGAATGAGCAGTGTTGTTTCATTGAAGGAAGCTTTCAAAAAGTGGCTTCCTGCCATCTTGATTCCTGCTGAGAGGTCGTGTCAGTTGATGGGTGCAGTTTGTAGGGTAGCATCTATAAGAAGACATCTGTATGAAAGTCCAAAAGAACTTTCACTCTTCTTTTCAATTCCCTATGAACTCAGAGGTGGGTTAGATATTTCTGGAAAATGTCACAGACATCCAGGCAGTTTGGGGATTTCATTCCAGCCCCATCTCTGTTCTAAAATAATGAAAGAAGTTCCCAGAAATTGTACTTGTCAAATCTGTCAGGGAGTAAAAGCAAGAGGATATAATTTTGACAGTTTTCAGGAGCCATTCTGCTGATCACTCATGTTACTACTGCACTATCTTCCTGGGGACATGATGTGTGAGCAGTGAATTATGTGTTTCAGAATTAACTCAAAAGGAGTTCTCCAATGGATTTATTGCATTTCGACAAGTTTGAGAAAACTGACTTTGTATCTCTGAAAGGGTTGCATTTGAGAGAGAGAGAAAAAGAGAGAGAAGTTTAAAGTATGGTGAATATACACAGAACAGATAATGTGATCATAGTCCCATCTTATTTCTCAGTTCTTGCTTTCTTGCAGTGAGTTTTACTCACAAAGAGAAGTGAGCTTTCTGACACCCATGTGCAATTGAAAGTCACTGGATTTCTCTCATTTCCAATTGCGCTGTTGGTAAAAACAGACAAACACCTGAAGCAAATATTATTGGCCAAAAAACAAGCATCTGTGCCCAGATAAGGGTGGAGAGTTGGCACTAAAAGCTATTCGCTATTTTTTCTACATAGGTTTAATTCAGTTTATTGGATTACATTCTCTGTGTTAAATAATACATTTATTAGTCAGAAACTTTCCTTAATGTTGTCTATTCCAGCTCTTTGTATTGTGATATGAGTGAGTCATTATACTTTTACAAACAGTTTTCTGAACTACAGTTTAAACTTTAAAGATCAGATTATCTGTATGCATTACAATAAGAGTTTAATCTACAAGTAATAATTAAATTACCAGAGATTTGGGATTATCATTCATTTCTTAAGTGGAAAGTCAATTAGAGAAGAGGTTTACAATAAAATCAAAGATCTAGAATGAGTTTTAGATTTTATTCTTCTACTTATTGTATTATCCTTAGGCCAGTGTTTTCAGGAGTATTAAATAAAATAATGTGTGAAATCACTTGGGATCTCCAAAGAGCTACAAAAATTGTGAGGTATTATATAAGAGAGTAAAAATGATTTATACAGATAGTATAGTAAAATGAGCATAACATAAAATTTACCATTTTAAGATTTTTGAATATATAAGCCAATGGCATTAAGTACCTTCACAAGGTCATAGAACATCCACTATCCATCTGCAGATATTTTTTCCTCATTTCAAACTGGCATTCTGTACTCATTAATGAAAAATTTTCTATTTTACCCTCTCCTTAACCCTTGCTAATTTCTGTTCTACTTTCTGTCTCTAGGAATTAGACTGTTCTAGCTACCTCATAAAAGTGTTATCATATGATAGCTTCTTCTGTCTATCATATTTTATTTAGCATAATGTTTTTAAGGTTCATCCATATTGCAGGATTCTTTGAAATTTTATTTATTTTTAAGTCAGACTGGTATTCCATATTTACCACATTTTGTTTACTTATTTATCCTTCAATGGACATTTGTGTTGTTTTGATCTTTGACTATTGTGAATACCGCTGATACTAACATGAGTTTATAAATATCAGTTCAAGTTTCTGCTTTTATTTTCTTGGGCATGTATCTAGAAGTGGAATTACTGAATGTATGGTAATTCTGGGTTCAATTTTTTGAGGAACCACTTATGTTGACATTTTCATTATCCCAAAAGTGCATGTAGAAAGATTACATGGTAAAGACCTTCTGCTCTCTCTCCTTCCCTCCTTCTTGCCCTTTCCTTCCCTTCCTTCCTTTTCTCCTCCCTCCCTCTCTCCCTTTCTTCTTAGCTTTAACAATTAGCAAGCATGTACATTCTCTATATCTTGTACTAGACATGGGAGAATGCAGCGATAAATCAGACTAGTTCTCTCTAGTGATTAATAGGAATTTTAATACATGTATCAGAATTTTATTTTCAATTTTATGTATCATATTCTAAATGTTCCTTGGGGGGAAGAGCATTTATAGTGATATTTCTCAAGGTCTCTAAAACTTTATCAACCTTTAGCTAAATTCAGTGGGTCATAAGAAACATTGACTTTTACTGAATTGAATAAAACACAATAGGAAAAACATCCCACCCACGAAAAAAAGTATCATTTCTTGATATAGTTGTTTTGTTAATTTTTTTTTTTTGTGTGTGTGTGTAGCATTAAAAAGAATTCCTTTATTCAGCCTTCTGGTCAGCAAACTCGGGCGGCTTTTTTTTTTTTTTTTTTTGAGACAGAGCCTCAAGCTGTCACCTTGGATAGAGTGCTGTGGCATCACAGCTCACAGCAACCTCCAATTCCTGGGCTTAAGTGATTCTCTCTCTTGCCTCCACCTCCCAAGTACCTGGGACTACAGGCGCCCACCACAACTCCCAGCCATTTTTTGGTTGCAGCTGTCATTGTTGTTGGTGGGTCAGGGCTGGATTCGAACCCTCCAGCTCAGGTGTACATGGCTGGTGCCTTAGCCCATTGAGCCACAGGCGCCGAGCCTAGGGAGGCCTTTTAGAGAAAGGCTGCAAGGAAAAAGTGGCAGAGAGTAAAAAGGAGCTAGGACTAAGAGGGTAAATTCTCCTTTCTTTCCCTTTATACTTTGATAAATCTTAAACTCTGTTAATAATTACCTAGAACACATTTCCTATATATAAGTTTATTTTTAAAGTCCAATACTGCACTATTTTCATAAAAGATAAAAGAGTGAAGTTATTTTGATGTTTGTTAATTAAGAAATGTGTACACATGCGGAAAACATTTCACATCCATAACTATGACAAAATATAATTTTCAGAGAAACTTTAATCAGCATCATGTAATTAGGTTTTTCTATAGTAAGTATGAAAATTCACATTGACTTTTTCAAATAGGAATATAGACATCATTTTTATTTTTTATTTTAATTATTGTGGGTACACATAGTTGTATATGTTTATAAATTACGTGTGATGTTTTGATACAGGCATCAGATATGCAATGTGTATCAATCAAATCTGGATAATTGGGATATCCATAACCTCATAGACTTATCTTTGTGTGTGTGTGTGTATTAGGAACATTCCAATTCCACTCTTTCAGCTATTTTAAGATGTACCATAACTTATTGTGGACCATGTTCACTTTGTTATGCTATTAAATATTGTTCGTTCTATATATCTAAGTACATTTTTGTGCCCATAACCATCTCCACTTTATTTCCTCTATCCATTATACTTCCAACCTCTGGTAACCATATATGAGTGAGAACATATGATATTTCTTTTTCTGTGCTTAGCTTATTTCACTTAACAATTATTCTCCAGATCCACACAT
>CAUYRH010142192.1:0-24163 GCA_963574655.1 Perodicticus potto | reverse complement strand
AGGGTGCCGTGATCCCTGGGCCCACCTCCTGGGCAAGGGACCCTCCTCGTGTCTCCTGAAAATCTGCAGAAGCTTCTGGGAACGAGCCAGGGAGATGCAGGACAACTGTTCTGCTCCGCTGGAGGGAGCTGAGCCTTCCCTGGCACAAGCAGATCCCCAGTCTGTGTTACTGATGGTGAGCTTGACACACGAGGCTGAACTGACACTGTGTGACGGGTACAAACCCAAACCAGAATCCAAACCTAATCCCATGCACAGAAAGCCAAGTACAGGTTCAGGTATACGTCCACACTCAAAGGACTTGGTAGAAGTAACAGCCTGAAATCTCCCATTCCCACCTCAGAAGTGGCTGCCCTTTTTCTGAGTTCAGCCGGGGTGAATATGGAAGGGAGAAAGACATGCTAGATAAGCTTGCCAATATTTACTCACTACCTCTGATGTTTAAGGCATGTGCTGGTTACAGAGCATAGGAAGAGACCTTAAATATAAGTTAGGTAGCGCCCATAGCTCTGTAGGTAGGGCGCCAGCCACATACACTGAGGCTAGTGGGTTCAAACCCAGCCAGGCCAGCTCAAACACCAATGAGAGCTATAACAAAAACATAGCTGGGCGTTGTGGAGGGTGCCTGTAGTCCCAGCTACTTGAGTGGCTGAGGCAAAAGAATCGCTTAAGCCCAAGAGTTTGAGGTTACTGTGAGCTGTGATGCCACAGCACTCTGTTGGGGGCGACACAGTGAGACTGTCTCAAAAAATAGGAAAGACATTTCATCTGATTATAATGTCAGTTGATAAGACAGTCATAATAATTATAAATGTGGATATGTCTAATAGCAAAGCTTCAAAATATATAAAGAAAATATTTAAAGAACTGGAGGAGTAGATAATTTCACATTAATAATAGGAGATTTTGATACCATTCTTTCAGCAACTGATAAAGCAATTAGAAAAAAAATCAATAGGCCAGGTGTACTGGCTCATGCCTGTAATTCTTTTTTTTTTTTTTTTTTTTTTTTTTTGAGACAGAGCCTCAAGCTGTCACCCTGGAGAGAGTGCTGTGGCATCACAGCTTACAGCAATCTCCAATTCCTGGGCTCAAGCGAGTCTCCTGACTCCGCCTCCCAAGTAGCTGGGACTACAGGTGCCCACCACAATGCCCGGCCATTTTTGGGTTGTGGCTGTCATTGTTGCTTGGTGGGCCCAGGCTGGATTCGAACCCGCCAGCTCAGGTGTACGTGGCTGGTGCCTTAGCCCGTTGAGCCACAGGCGCCAAGCCTCATGCCTGTAATTCTTGCACTCTAGGAGGCAGAGGTGGGAGGACTGCTTGAGCTCAGGAGTTTGAAACCAGCATGAGCAAGAGTGAGACCCCATCTCCATTAAAAATAGAAAAACTATCTGGGAGTTGTGGCAGGCGCCTGTAGTCCCAGCTACTCAGGAGGCTGAGGCAAGAGGACTGTTTAAGCCCAAGAGTTTGAGGTTGATGGAAGTTATGATGCCACGGCATTCTACCCAGGGTGACAGAGTGAGACTCTGTGTCCAAAAAAAAAAAAAAAAAATCAATAAAGACACAGATCAGTGGTTTTTAAAGAACATGTATACACCAGGAATTCCTGGAGGGTTCCTAATACCCTTATAGGAGTCCCACAAAGCCAAAACCATTTTCATAATTTCATAAGACTTTCTTTACCATTTTCACTCTTACTATCACTTAAGTATCCAATGGAGTTTTCCAGATGCTACAAGATGTGTGATATTACAACAGGTTGGATGCAACATCCAGCTGTCTCTTATTTAGCCTAATGTTAAAGAGATGTGCAAATATGTAAAGCAATCCCTGTCTACTCTCTAAGTTTTCTTTTGGAAAGTAGCCTGAAACAGGTAAATAGACTTTATGTTTCTGTGTTTTTTTCTAAAACTTTACCTTTTATGTTAACTTTATTGAATTTATTATTGATATTTTTGAATGAAATGACTACTATAAAATATAATACATTCTTTTCGAGTATATGTTTTTACCAAGATACTGGGCCCCAAAACAAGTGTCAATACATTTATAAGAACTGAAATCATATAGAGTATTTTCTTTGATCACAGTGGGATTCAATAATAAGACAATTTTAAGATCAATAACAATATTCTGATCAATAACAATATTCCATCTAAAAAAATAAAACAGAAACTAAACACCACATTTCTAAACAACATATGGATAACATAATCACAAGAGAAATGAGAAAATATTTCAAAGTGAATGATAATCTCTATACACATAGAAAAATTAGCCAGTGTGGTGGCGGGCATCTGTAGTCCCAACTACTCAGGAGGCTGAGGTGGGAAGATCACTTATGAGCCCAGGGAGGTTGCTGGGATCTGGGCTGATGCCATGGCATTCAGAGTGAGACTTTGTCTCAAAAAATAAATATATAAATAAATCAAAGTAAAGGCAGGTTGACACTTCTTGTTCTCACTAAAATGAGGTAATATAGCTCTGGGATCAGTCTGGACTGGGAAGGAGATGGGCCATGTTTTAAGCTTCTTCAAATTGAACCTGGGGTTAATTCCTTCTAAGTTAATTTTTTCTTTCCCCAAAGCCTTATCAGCCTTGCAACCATTGGCAAACTATAGACTTAGGATACAGGAGAATTTTTCACCATACCCTCTCCCTTAAGTCCACATTCTATCAGACACCCAGCTCAAGTCCTCCCTCAAACTATAAAACACTCTGCCCATATTTATACATTTGCTCAGATATTCACAAAATACTACAATTAAGGAGGGAATATTAGTTAGTACAGTACATAGATTTCATGACATATTTCTAGTTTAGTCTAGTTCTGCAACTTATAGGCAACCTAGGCAGAGTTATTTGTTTTCATTGAACCTCAGTGTTACCATCTGCAAAATGGGGGTAACACAACTATCCACTTCATACACTGGTTGTGAGAGTTACATTAAATAATGCGCACAAAGGATTTAGCTCAGAGCCTGGCCTATGGCAGGGGCTCAATCACTGAGAATGTGGACATGACCCAGCCCCTACCCTGCAGGAGCTCACAGAATGTTCCTTGTTCCCACCCAGGCCACACGTGGTACCCTCCACCCCACCTCACCCTGGATCCTGAGGCTCTCCTGGTACTGAATGATGAAGTACTCCTGAGTCTGCTGCAGCTTCTTCAGCTCGTTCTCTGTGTCCTGCGTGACCAGTCGCAGCTCCTCAAATGTCTGGTTGATCTGAAGGTGTTTCTGGGACATGGCGTCAGCCAGCACCCCAGCAGGAGAGCTGCACTGGAGACAGAGTGGAGGTAACATGGGGCAGTGTCAGGCAGAGAGGATGGGAAAAAAAGGCAAGCTTTGGGGAGCACTGAGACTATACACTCCACACTCCAAATCTAGGGGAAGAAGGGAGGTTTTTCTGAGTCAGAAGAATACTAATTTGCCCAAATTGGGGTGGAGAGAGGAAAGAGAGAGGAAAAACAGATGACCTTGCCAATAACGGCACCTCCACAGTACAAACCTCTATTTCAGATCTGGCCTCCACTGGAGCATTTCAAACAGGGTCCCTCCAATTTCCCACAGAGCAACCAGCCCTCGACATGTCCCAGGTGCCACATGGGTTTCCCTACTAGTGATGATGACCCCTCATTCCACATCCATTTACTGACCCAGGCCATGACTGTGGTAGGTTCTGGGGACATGGAGGGGAACAGGACTGCATGAACACATGTCACCTGCATCCTCACTCAAAACCTTCTCTTTTTTTGGCAGTTTTTGGCCAGGGCTGGGTTTGAACCCGCCACCTCCAGCCTATGGGGCTGGTGCCCTACTCCTTTGAGCCACAGGCGCCACCCTCAAAACCTTCTTATAACTGAAGAAGTAAGAAAGAAGAGGAAGAACCCCTTGCAGGTACCCTGGAGACCCAGATAGGAAGTTACAAGGGAGGAGGTAACAAAGTCTCCTTAGAGCCAGCCATTCCTTCACCACCTGGCTGAGAGGGGACTTTCCAATGAAGTGTTCACAGAATAAAATCCAAACTCCTTCCCCCAGTCTCCACTGGCCTGGCCAGTAGCCCTTGCCTGCCTCCCCCTCAGTGTCCCTGCTGTCTGAGCATGGTGGCTATGTGTGCTTTGTCTTTTTTCCTTGAACACACAGGCATGTTCCTGCCTCGGGGCTTTGAGTTTGTTCCATCAGTCTGGAACATTCTGGCACCAAATCCTCCTGAGGCAAGCACTTGAACTAGTAGTACCTTTCCAAAGGGACCATCTCTGATGGGCCAGTTCACAGTAGTACTACTCTGAAAGTGTCTTGTCCTTCTGTCTGTTTACCTGTTTCTGGTCTGCTCCCTGCAAAAGGATGTGAGGCCCTCAAGGGCTCACACCTTGTCTATCCCATGCACCACAAAATCCCCAAGGTCTAGCACATTAGGGGGTTCAAGAACAGCTTTCTAGCTGGGAGAAGGAATGGTCCCCCCAACCAAGATAACACTGGCACCCATAAACATGTATTTCTCAATCAGGGCTGAATTTGTTTGTTCATTTACAGGGAGCTCTTTGATTGCAATAAGTCAGGGACACAAGAGTTGTGCTGGAAGACCCTTTGTGACCTGGATTCTGCCCCTTTCTATCTGTTTTCATCTATTGCAATTCCACAAGTGGCTTCCTTTTTCCCCCGTTGCTCTTACTACTTACAAAACTTCAAATGTGATAAGATGGTTCATGCCTTCCCACCCTCAAATATGCTGTTGTTTTTATTATTATTTTTTAAGAGACAGGGTCTCACTAGGTTGCTGGACTTGAATTCCTGGGGCACAAGGGATCCTTCTGCCTCAGCCTCCTGAGTTGCTGGGACTACAGGTGTATGCACGCCCAGCCTGTTATACCTCTTTCTTCCTTCCCTCCCTATTTCCCTACTGGAGTTCTTTCCCTGTCCTCAGGACACTGACACTCCCCTGCCAGCAGGTCCCAAAGTGAGTTAGGTACTTTTTCCATATATGCTGCCTTAGCACTACTCATCTCCAGAGACTCTGTCATTGCCAGAGTTCCTCTAGGTAGCAACCAGGCCTTTATGTGTTTCTCTAGTCCTAGCCCTGCATCAGACACACAGTAGGACCTCAACAAATGTTTACTGAGTGAACAGTAAAGTTCCTGAAATCAGTGTCCATAACGATAACAATAAATGATCAAAAATAGTGCTCCAGGTACTATTCTAGGACTTTTAACTTTTAACATCACTTTGTGAAATTCATTTTGCTTCATTGCAGATGACAGCATTTGCAACACTGCCCGTACAGATGTTCAACATATTCCTGATTTCAGAACTTGAAAGATGAGTCCTGTTCCCCCTCCATGGGCCTCACGTCTCTAAGTCTGCCTCTCTCAGTTCCTCAGCTCTGTTTCTCCTCATAGACACGACCAGGGAGACTTTCTTATTTTGGCCTCAGCCCCATTTATTGAATGTCAGGTCTTTTCCCTTGGCAACTGATAATGCCATCTCTGTTTCAAGTTTCCAGGTGTGTGCATGTGCCTGTGAATGTATATAGGGCCTCCTTTCCTATTCCAGTGGTCAGTTTGTCTATACTTGGTGCACTATCTCATTTAAACCTCATAATAATCCCATAAAGTAGGCACTATTACTATCTCTACTTTACAACAGAAGAAACAGGAGCCTAGAGAGCTTAAGTAACTTGCTCCAGTCACACAACTGGTAAGTGAGACTGGACCTGGGGGTTACTCCATACCAGCATGTGATGCTGCCTCTGATACTTGTTCATGGCCTTTATTTCTTTGGTGCTTTCCTCATGCCAGTATTTTATGTAAACACAGCTGTATCTGGAGAGCAGATACATGGAATATGGAATAACCTCCCAACTCCTCTCCCCATACCCACAGGACACTCACATTGTTGGCTTCTCGGACCAGCCTCTGTTCATTGTACAGAATATGCCGGATGCAGCGGACCAGCTCCATGGGGCAGCGGTCATATGTATCCTGAAAGAGCCCAACAGCAACTCTCAGTGGTCACTCTCTGCCCCAGCCATGCCCATCCCCATGCCATGCGCACCCCTTCCTCTCCCTCAGCCTCTGCCTCAGCTTTTCCCAGGGAACCTCAGGAACTAAAACCAAACACCTCATGTCTTCTTTCTTCCACTTCCCCTCCCAGATCTTCACATTTGGTTTGTAGTGAATCAGAAACCGGAATTTTACAAAGCACTTCCAATCTATCATCTCCTTTGACTCTCACAGCATGGAAACCCTATGCCATATGCAGAAACTATAATCCTTGGTTCACAGATAAGAAAACTGATTCTCAGAGAAGTCAAGTATTTGTCCAGTGGCAACCAAGTATGTGAGCAGGTGACTTTAGACTCAGGGCGTCTGAGGCCAAGGTCAAGGTACTTTCTATCATACTCCTGACCCTGGGCTCCTATTTGGCTTCTCCTCAGATTTCTCCTGTTTCCTCCCTCTTATGAGGTAGACATTTATTTCCCTAACACTCTGATGTTTGTCTCTAAGAAGGACTCTCTAAGAAATACAAGTGAGTTCCAATAAATCCTTGACTTTGATTACCACCCACACTCCTTTCCTGTTTCCACAAAGACTCCCTCTCTTCCTCCACGACCTCCATCTCCTCATGTAAAGAAGAAAATACATTTTATTTCTAAACCCTTAATCCAAGCCCTCATATCCAGCTCTTGCCTCCAAGATAGCTCTGCTCTCCTCCTATCTTTAAAAGAACCCAAGAGGGAGGTCTGGTTGCCTCATACTCTCATTTCTAGAATTTGTCAGTCTTCCTTTTTCTAACAAAGGAATCCTGCCTCAGTCTACCTCCATCCTTTCTGCTTCATCTGTCCCTAATGCCAGTTCACCCATCCCCCTTCTACTAGGAACAAACACCACCCACCCTTGCTTTGTAATATGCTAAAGGAATCTGACAGGTCTGATTTAGAAGGAGGGGGTGGGGGAAATTGAAGAAAAGTTGCCAATAAGTTCATGGTCACATAGTGAGTCAGTACCCAGGCCAGGAAATAACCCAGGGGCTCTGATGTTAGAAGAGAAGGGTAAAGGCTGCCTCCCTGCAGATGGCCCCAAGTCCACACCCACCTGGAGCTGCTTGGCGTAGTGCCCCAGCTTGATCTTCAGTAAAAACCCATCTTCCCCCACCTGGTGCTCTGCCTTCTTCTGGAGCTCCTGCACCAGGCCCTCCAGGAGCTGAGCAGCCTGGGCTCGGTCCTGGGGATTATCCAGGTCAATTGCATCCCTTGGGGTGGGGCAGGAGAGAGAAATCTGTTGTGGCACCTCCTTGGTTAAGATCAGGCAGCAAGAGTGAAGTGGAAATCCCAGGCTTATGACTAAGGGCACTCCAAGGCCCACAAGACTTGTTTCTGGCAACTCCACAGGCATCAGAGTCTAGAAACATCCTCTCTGTCCTCCCAGGCTCCCATTTCCCTCTTCCCCTTTCCAAGGGACACCGCCCCTTCCCCTATCTGTGGATGGGACCAGAGTCACCCCTAACTGCAATGAGTAGAACAAAAGGCAGAAAGGCCTGGACAGGAGGGACAGTAGGACCCGCAGAGGAGGGCGCAGGGCGGTTGCGGGGATGGGGTGGGGACGTTTACCATGGCTGGCTCTCAATCCACTGTGCCAAGTAGTGCCGGACCTCAATGGGGAAGTGCTGCCCATACAGCACCTGCATCTGGCGCAGCGCGTCTCCCTGCAGCTGTTGGGCCTGAATCCAGCCCGCCATGGCCGTTCACCTAGGGCGAGCAGACAGCTGTAGAGGCGCCCCCTGGGCAGAGGCCCTGCCGCGCTTGCCAGTCCCCGGACCACTGTCAAGCCAAGCCCCTTCCCTCCCACTGACACGCTTTCCTGTGCAGGAGCAAAGATGATGAGGAAGGGAAGGCTGCCCATGCCCTCCAACAAGGAACCCGCCGAAGCTGCAGCAGGGTGCGGTGGGGGCTCTCAGGAGGTAGGTGCCCTCCCTGTCTTCCTCTCTCCTCACCCACGGGGCTTCCCGGGGAGGGGGGTGGAGGAGGCTAGAAAACGAAAGAGAAACTGGTAGTGGAGGCCGCAAGAATCCCCCCACCCTGCCCAGGATACCCAGAGTCACACATTCTGGGAAGAGGAGATATTCCATCACGAAGTTAGGGTAACCCCGCGATGGCACCCACTCGACGGCTTGGCCCTCTGGGGCACGTGCTTGTGGCTGTTCAGGAAAGAGGGATGGGAAGAGCGACGCTCCCCCCTGCGGCTCGCCCCCCCATCAGTGCTCTGGCGTTTCCCGCTGGGTCCAGCGCGACAGCGCCCTCTCTGCACTGCGCTCCAGGACGGCACCCACTCTCGGTCGCCTCCCGTCATCCCCGTCCCTCATTCCTTGCCTGCGCTGCGCCTTAAACTCCCTCTCGGCGCCGGGACCGATCCCTGCACTGCGCCCGGCCGTCAGGCTCCGGGTCCAGGGATTCCTGGGGTCCAGGACGCGGGAGAGGGGCGTGGGTCAACGCCCCCTTTCTGCGCGCCGCCCGGGACGCGCCGCGGCGCCACCCACCTGGTGGGGCAGAGCCGTCCAGCAGCCGGGCTGGCTGTACCCCGCGGCTCTCGCTCCGGGTCCGGGCTCCTGGCGGCAGCGGCAGCGGCAGCGGCGGCTGTTACTACAGGAAGGAGCAGAGAGCAGCGATTTCCTCCTCAAAGGTCAGCTGCCTCAGATAGACCATACACAGCGCGCGAGCCCTCGCCAACACCCCTCCCAGG
The DNA here is from genome assembly GCA_963574655.1 of Perodicticus potto. Taxonomy (NCBI): domain Eukaryota; kingdom Metazoa; phylum Chordata; class Mammalia; order Primates; family Lorisidae; genus Perodicticus; species Perodicticus potto. The sequence goes on along the minus strand of CAUYRH010142192.1, from coordinate 15,426 downwards.
CTCGGTCGCTCTCTCTCCGCCTCCGCCCTGGGTCGCTGGCTCCACGGCAAGTGCGCAGCAGCCGTGGCCGGGCAGGGCGGGCGGAGAGGCGGGGCGACGGCAGCCAAGGGGCTGCCCCGACGGCGGGGTCCCCCGGGAGTCCCAGCCTGCTCTTGCCTGCGGCTCTGCGGGAGCGTCCCAGGACCGCGGTGGCTGAGAGGCTCACGAGTAGCCGGGGGACAGAGTGGGAGGGCCGGGAAATCCCAAACCAGGGCCTTGGTTTTCCCATCTGTTACAAGGGAGGAGGGAAGGGTGGACCACTAGCCGACACCTTCCACCTCTGGCATGTGTCATCTTTCGAGTCCCCAGAATTAAAAAGTAAATGTGTGTGTATTTATGTGGGTTGGGGGGAGGAGGCACAGCTTTTGTGACCTCAGAGGCAAAGCCTTTGGGAGTGGAAGGACTGGGGATTTCAGAAAAGCCAAGCTCACTCCCACTCCTACTCACCCATCTTCTTCCATTCGTTCCACCATCTAAAATCATCTAGCTGTCATATTTCAATCCTCTCAACCCCCTCCACAATTTTGCAGGTAAGGAATGGAAGTCTAGAGAGAGGAAAGGGCTTGCCCAGTGCTGCACAGTGGGCACATAGCCTAGTCAACAGACTATGACGCATAAACTGTCCAGCCCCTCCACTGGCCCCAGCCAAGTGGCATCTGAGTCTCGTCCTACCTTCAAAAAAGACTAGGGAGGGGCTGTCTTCAATCCTCCCAACCTCACAACTGCCTATAGGCCCTGCCCAAGCCACCAACATCCCTCCTAGAGCCTTGCCTGTGTCACAGTCCCCTCCCCAAGATCCCCCCCTATAAAGCCCAAGAGGTTGGGTAAGGCCGAGATGGCACCCTTCCATTCCCTTTGCCCAGCATCCCTCTCCTCTGGGCCTCCCCTTTGCCTGGCAGCTGGTATTGGCAGTCCCAGAGGATGGGCCAGCCCTGCTGCCCACTCACAGCCCAGCTGGGCCAAAACTGCATGTCCTGGGGGGAATCATTCTCATCTGCCTCCCTCCCTTCCCAATTCCTTCTTGGATCTGCCCTTTTCTCTCCATTCCCAAAGCATACTCTCCCTTCTTGCCCCTCACTACCTCCCTCAGTTTCATTCTTTTTTTTTTTTTAAGACAGAATCTCACTTTGTCACCCTCAGTAGAGTGCCGTGTGTCATAGCTTGCAGCAACCTCAAAGTCTTGCTCTCAAACGATTCTATTGCCTCAGCCTCCTGAGTATCTGGGACTACAGGCGCCCTTCACAACACCTGGCTATTTTTAGAGATGGGGTCTGGCTCTTGCTCAGGCTGGTCTGGAACCCATGAGCTCAGGAAATCCATGCACCTAGGCCTCTCAGAGTTTCATTCTTTTTACTTCAGGATAAATGAAGTTTAAAGCTATGGTAGCTGGATTGCCTGGGTTCTGCCTGCCTTCCATGTGTGGTCATGGTATCTTAGCTGGCAGGATCATAGGAAAGGAATTGAAAATTGCAAGAGGGTGCATGAAGCATTAAGGAAGCCTTGCTTCCCAGACACTCTACAGGGAAGCAGAGCCTCTCTCCCTCCCCCTTCCTTGTTCTGTGCAATGGATTGGGCACAGGAGGGTAAGACACACAGAGCTAGGGTTAGCTGGAATGAAGAGTTAAGTGTCAGAGCTGGAAGTAACCATGAAGATAATTTTACAAACGGGGAAAAAGACCAGGGGGGCAGCACCTGTGGCTCAGTGAGTAGGGCACCAGCACCATATGCCAGAGGTGGCGGGTTCAAATCCAGCCCTGGCCAAAAACTGCAAAAAAAAAAAAAAAAAAAAAGACCAGGGAGGAGAAGTGACTTGGCCAATGTCACACAGTTTGTCAGTGGCGGATCCAAACTCATTGTGAGGGATAGGCCCTACTTAGTACCTATGCTCTCCAGCCTTCAGACAGATGTGGAAGTCAGTTGATGGGAGCAAATTCCTTGTGTTTTCAAGTCCTCTGAGCCGGGTCTGGAGGGCAGAGGACTACCTTGGGCATGGATTCGCACCTGGGCACCTGGGAGAGGGTGGTGTGGGTTGCCCGCTTAGCCCTGGGGACCCTGCCTGCCCCTTCCAGGCAGCCACCTCTCCAGACTCCTCCTCTGGGGCCTACAGAGCCCTGCTGCTGCAGCGGGCAGTCCCACCCACCAACATCTGGCTGGGCTAGGTTTGGCTAGGGTGCAGATAGTTTGGGGTCCTAAAAATCTAGCCAATGAACAGAACTAGAAAGGATGGCCTTATAGGGTATGTGTGAATGTCTTCAGAACCTTCCCATGCCCCGCAACCCAACCCTGTGTCCAGTGGTTGCAACCCTGGCCAACTGCTGACTCTGTCCACATTTTGTCTCCATCTGTATGGCCCTAAATCCCATGTCTTTCATTCACGTTTCCTCCTCTTGCTTTGATTTTCTCTGTCTTTCTCTCTGGGTCTCTGGGTTCTCTTCATTTCTCTGTGCAGATGCAGTGGGGAAGGGGAGGAGCCATGACACTTTCCCAGGATGGGCAAAGGGCACCCAAGGGATTGGAGGAGGGACAGGTGTCAGAGTTGGGTTGGGGGCAGAGGTGACTGTGGTCATGGCTCCGGCTAACACAACTACCCGGAAATGTCAAATTTGGGGTTTCTTTGCTTTCCGTCCCCTGGTTTGGTCTCTGCTATTTCCCACCACAAAACACCTTGGTGGTTTTGGGGGACCAGGTGATAGAGGAGAATACTGACGCCTAGGGGATGGGGTGTAGGAAGATCAAAAATCACCTAGGGCTTGACTGAGCTGGGGTTGGAGGCTGGCCTCTTCACCCCAACTCTCCTTCACCCTCAATTCCAAGTCACAGCATTGTGATGGGGAGTGAGGAAGGATTAAAAAAAAATACTTACAGGAATATATTCCACAAAAGATGATTGACCATATTTTATTGGGAATAATAATAAGCCACAGCCTAGTTTGCACATTGTAATACACATCCTGAACTGAAGTGGTGCATATTTGTATGCAAACATGGTTGTACTCTTCTACTCCACTGGTCCTTGCAACAACCTTCAAGATAGTCAGGGCCAGAATCAGCCCTTTGGGGTAGTGCAGGAAAGAGACCTGGCTAAAGCATCTGGCCAGTGGGTGCACAGGTGGTATCAGGATTCAAGTTGCCCTGGCCCTGGCTGTGGTCTCAGTATAGCCTTTCTAAGCTTCCCCAAGCCTAGCACAAACCTGCAGAGGCCTCCTTTGGCTGGGCTAGCTCACAATTGTTCTATGGTGCAGAGCATGGTGCCTCCATTCTCATGCCAGCCTATGCTCCTGTTCTCCTGAGTGAGACAATGTGATCTATGTGAAGGTGGGTTTGAGTTTAAGGATGGAGAGAAGAATTATCCCAAATCTCCTTTCTGCCCTCGGAGATCAAGTCTGCATATGCCCTTCCCCTGAGAAGAACAAGTAGAGGTCACCTTGACCTGACCTTCCCAGGGGTTGGAGGGTGGTGGTACAGAGATGCCTTTGTTTCCTCTGCTCCAAGTCCCTTCTTCAAGGAGAGTTCCTGTTGCATGGGAGCCAGAGGGGAGGTGGGGTGGGGGTGAGGGGCCTTCCTAAGAAAGCTGGAGGCTTTCCAGGAAGTATCTCTTTGCCTGGAGCAGAGAGGGGAGAGCCAAAGCCCTGGGGCTTTTAAACATCCTGCTTCACCCCCACCTTGCCTTTGCTTGGGTGTCCACTTCCATCCAGCCCCCACCCCCTCAAGGCTACTAGAAGTGGGGCCACAGGTCCATGCTTAGTGTACACACCAATTCTGAGACTAGACCCTGCCACCTCCCTGTAGAAGAAATGTCTCTATTCTTGTTTGTGAAGACAGAACAGGACCTAGGCAGGGTGTGTGTCCCTATGGTCAGGAATTCTGTGTGAATTTGGGGGAAGGGAGGGAGCTGCTGGATTGGGGTGAAGCCTGTCCCTACCTCTGTCCCCTGTCCTCTACCACTCTTCCAGGGAAGTCAATTTACAGTGAAGTCACCAAGAGAACACAAGGCCATCCTGCCTGAGGCATAGTGACTGTCCTCTGTTTCTGGGAATAGTGTGAGGGGAGGGGTGCAGGACTGGACAGGGTGGGTGGGAGGGGAAATCCTGCCTCCTTTACTCACCTGCCTTGGGGAAAAGGGTTTCAGGTGGGGTTCTCTCTGGACAAAGAGAGAAGGGTGCAGGGTCAGTGCAGGGGAGGGGTGATTGCCTGGCCAGTCAGGTGGGCAGAAGGGGCCCGTTCTTTGCAGTTGTTCTCATAGCAAGGGCAGGCCCAGGAGCCAGAGAAGAGAGGGAGGGTGGGCAAGAAGAACTGGACAGCCATGTGGGACTGGCCGCTATCCTGAGTAGCCCTGGGCTGGGGCACTCACCCTCTTCCACGATGACTGTCAGTCCCCTCTTCCTGCTAAGCTAGTTTCTCCTTCTTCCAGCCAAAAAGAAATATTTTGTGCCTTGGCCAGCCCAGTACCAACCTCAAGCCCTCTGGGAGTTGTGTGGGAGAGGGCTGTCCATCTTCCCTGCCGTCCTCCAGCACTCTGCCACTTTCCTTTGAACTGGAGGCGGTTCTTTGCTCACATCTCTGTTTTTCATCATTCCCTGGTTTCTTAAGTCTCAGACCCACCCACATCTTCCCTGCTCCAAGCCTCAAAAAAGGGCTCCCCAACCCCAGGAGGATATGAGTCAAAATGAAGCCTGGGCCAGTGCTCATGCCCTCCTCCCTGGCTCCAGCCTGGTCTTCATTTGCCATGGAGAGAAGCCCCAAGCATGGGCCTTCCCCTTCACTCTGTGCAATGCACTTCTGCCTCACACTGGCCTCTCAAGTCCAAGCCTTTATCCCCTCCATTCCACCAACCTGGAAGGTCACTCCTCCTTCAGTCACCTGACAAAATCCTCCTTGCCTTTCATAGGGTCAGTGTGGCCTAGAGGAAAACACAAAGGCTTTGGAGTCATTAGGACCTGATGCAAACTGTAGCTGTGCTGTGTGATCTTGGGAAAGTGAGTCTGCTTCTCTGAGATAAGCATCCTCATTTATAAAAGGAAGATACTGCCAGGATTGCTCTTACAACTTAGTCACAGTGTCTGGCACATAGTAGGTGCTCAGGGACATTGGTAAGTAGAGCTAAGCATTCTCTTAGCCTCCTTGTGCCTCTAATTAGATGCCTACAGAGCATGCCTTACTGCTTGTTTGTAATAGAGCTTCATAAACATTTTTGGATTAATGAAGGTCCCTAAAACAGCACAGGGCTTCCCAGAACTCTGACAGTTCAGGGCAGACTTCTATTCACTCACCACAAGCCACAGCACTCAGAAGGCTCTCCCCGCTGCTGCTTTAGCCTCTGTCTGCTCCGGTCCTACTGACCTGCTTCTCCCCCCGGGGCAACCTCATCTTTTCCTGGCACTGAGCTGACTTTTGAGTTCTTAACCTGCCTGGAAAGCCAGCAAGCCACTGGCTGGAGTGGCACTCTGTTCTCTCCTCTGCACCAGCCCTGCCCTCCCTGTATAATGCTGCATCGCCTCAGGACTCTGGGTGGAGAGGACACAGTGACCCAGGAGGCGGGTTTGGGGGGGGAATTTTCAGGCTTTCTAGAGAGCCAACCCTTTAGCTCTTGTGGGAAGGGAGCCTAGATAGGTGAGGCACGCAGGAGCAAGACTGAGAATGGAGCATGTGAGAAACTCTGGATCATGAGTCCTGCAAGGACCTGCTCATCCATCACTCACATCCCCACCCCTCCCCCTGAGGTTCCTCCTGGCCCAGCAAACTGGGCTGAGGGAAGGAAAGAGAGAGAAAATGCTGCTTTAGGGAGTGACTCCTATAAGTGCAGCATGGTGCTTAGTTGCTTTCATACACTCTCTCTACTTTTTCCTTTTAAAAAATGACCATGTTAGTAATTTTTTTTCTTGAGACAGAGCCTCATTTTGTTGCTCCAGGCTGTTGGTGTCAGCCTATTGTACAGCAACCTCAAACTCCTGGGTTCGAGCAGCCTCAGCCTCCTGACCACCACAATGCCCAGCTAATTTTTCTATCTTTAGTAGAGACAAGGTCTTGCTTCTGGTCAGGCTGGTCTCAAACGCCTGAGCTCAAGGAATCCTCCCGCCTTGGCCTCCCAGAGTACTGGCATTATAAACGGGAGCCACCATGCCTGGTCCATTTTAGAAATGTTTTAATAAATGGTACATGCACGTGGTACAAAATACAAAAGGCTCAAAAGGATACATGGTAAAAAGTTAGTCTTTCCCCATTCTTGTCTGCCAGATCCTTCCTGGAGGGGCAACTTCAATTACTAGGGCCTTGTGTGCACTCCCACAAAGAATCTATGCATTTATAAATATATATTTTACCTCCTAACTATGACTTGCACATGAGGGAAAACTCAGGCCCTGAGAGATATTAAGCACTTTGACCAAGGTTGCATAGCTAGTAAGTTGGCACAGTTGGAGGCTAGAACCAGAACTTGGCTCCTCTCAACACCCATTCTCTGGCAGAAGTAAACCTGGTATAATAGAGTCCCTCCCAAAGCATTGGCTATGACAAAACTCCATTCTGAGGCTCTGGAGATCTGAGGTCTCTGCTTTCCTCTCTGTTGAGTGTCTCCTGCCTCCTCCCCTTCGCTCCAGGGGCCTGCACAGTCTTATCCCCATATGGAAGGACTCACCCTCATATGTGCCTTGGCTAACATGTGGCTGGTAGTTCCCTGGGGCCAGCCTGACTTCTGAGATCCAGAGAGGTCTGGAGAGGAATGCCACATTAGTGGGGATCTCTGGTCTCTGGCTAGAAGGGATTATGGTTGTGGTTTCAATTATGTTCCCAGAAAATGGCCTCATGGTCTTCCTGTGGTGGGGCAGGAGTGAAGGAGGATGTGACATGGGGGAGCTACTCTTTGTGAGAACCACATGTTCACCCATGAGAGAGGGGAGGAGGCTGTTGCCACCTCTGGCTGGGAGCAGGGATGCATATGGTCAAGGACTGTGGACTAGATTTCTAGGCTAATCCTTCTCGCCTGTTTCTCTCCTGGGTCAGGCCAGGGTGGAATAAAAGATGAGACCTTCTCAGGGATATCTCTGCATTTGAATATCTCTCTGAGTTCTCTGTGGGGTCTCTCAAGATCCTAGCTCCTTGTTCAGTTTCTTCTTCTTCTTTCTTTTTTTTTTTTTGTTTGGTTGCAGCTGTCATTGTTGTTTAGCGGGCAGGCTGGATTCAAACCCACCAGCTCAGGTATATGTGGCTGGCACCTTAGCCGCTTGAGCCACAAGCACCGAGCCTTGTTCAGTTTCTTTTTCTCTAGCATTTATTTAGTGTCATATATCAGTCTGGTTCCCCCTCAACTAAGGGGAATATGTCCCTGAGGCTCAGAAGAAGAGGGTCTCACCTTATCTGGATTGTCAAGCAGAGAGAGGTCGGCATTGGGCCTTCCTTGCTATCCCAGGATGGCAACATTCTGTTTTGCTGAAGTAGTCATCCAGAATATTCCACCTTCTATGTCTGTGCACATAGCCAGCCAGGTCTATCTTGGTGCCTAGTGATCAGGGATGTGCTGTGAGATGCAGGAACATAGAGGTGTACAAGCCCTGCCTAGTGGGGCACGTAACCTAGTGGCCCTGGCAGTTGGATTGAGTCCTAGAAATTGGCCAGTCTTAGAAAGTGGTTACTAACTACAAACAGCAATGATAGTTAACAGCTCTACAGTGCTTTGTAGGCACATTACATGCATTAACTTACTTAATTTTCAAGATAACGATGAGGAAGATACTATTACTATCACCACAGTACAAAAGAGGAGATAAAGGCAGAAAACTTCCTCAAGGTCAAGGGACTCAAGTCATCAAGAGAGCCTGGTTTTAGACCCTGTACTCTTTATTTTTTTAGGGATAGAGTCTCACTTTGTCACCCTTGGTAGAATGCCATGGCATCATAGCTCACAGCAACCTCAAACTCTTGGGCACAAGTGATCCTCTTGCCTCAACCTCCCAAGTAGCAGGAACTACAGGCACCGCCACAACATCCAGCTATTTTTAGAGATGGGGTCTTGCTCTTGCTCAGGCTGGTCTCAAACTCTTTTTTTTTTTAATTTTTATTGAGACAGTCTCACTTTGTCACCCTCGGTAGAGTGCTGTGGCTGTGGCATCACACAGCTCACAGCAACCTCCAACTCCTAGGCTTAGGCGATTCTCTTGCCTCAGCCTCCCAAGTAGCTGGGACTACAGGTGCCCACCACAACGCCCGGCTAGTTTTGTGGTTTTTTGGCAGTTTGGCCGAGGCCAGGTTTGAACCCGCCACCTTCAGCATTTGGGGCCAGTGCCTTACTTCCTAAGCCACAGGCGCCGCCCCTGGCTATTTTTTTTTGTTGTTGTTGTTTGTTTGTTAGCAGGCCGGGGCTGGTTCAAACCCACCAGCCCTGTACATGTGGCCAGCGCTCTAACCACTGAGCTATGGGCACCCCCTGATCTCAAACTCTTAAGTTGAAACAATCCACCCACTTTGGCCTCCAGGATTATAGGCTTGAGCCACCGCGCCCAGCCTAGACCCTGTACTCTTTTTTTTTTTTTAATTTAATTTTTTTTAATTTATTTTTGTAGAGACAGAGTCTTACTTTATGGCCCTGGGTAGAGTGCTGTGGCGTCACACAGCTCACAGCAACCTCCAACTCCTGGCCTTAGGTGATTCTCTTGCCTTAGCCTCCCGAGCAGGTGGGACTACAGGTGCCTGCCACAATGCCCAGCTACTTTTTCTTTGTTGCAGTTCGGCCAGGGCCAGGTTTGAACCCATCACTCTCGGTATATGGGCCAGCCAGCGCCTTACCGACTGAGCTACAGGCGCCACCCTATTTTTTATTTATTTTTTGTTGTTGTTGCAGTTTTTGGCCAGGGCCAGGTCTGAACCCGCCACCTCTGGTATATGGGGCCAGCACCCTACTCCTTGAGCCACAGGCACCACCCTAGACCCTGTACTCTTAATGACTACATAGTCCTTGTAGTTTAATTTCTATTCCTAGAGCGTAGGATTTGTTCCACGAATATTATTGGGCATCTGCTCTGGGCTAGGCACAAAAGGGAGGATTTAAAGGCGAATGGAATATCGTGCCTACCCTCGGGGACATAGACAAATGCAAATAAGAACTCCATCCTTCCTTTGACAGAAGAGGTGCTGTACTAGAGGCAAAAAGAGCACAGGGTGAGAAATCAAGAGGGCAAGGTTTGTGCTGCCTGAAGCAAGAGTCATGGAAGGGCAGGCAGCAAGAAAGCAGACATTCCCAACAGAAGGAACAGCATGTGTGCAGGTATGAAAGCTTACATGAGAGAGAAATGTGGTGAACCCAAGTGTCAAAACATCTTGAGCTGTGACTGTCAGAAGGGTTGCCAGAGAGCTCAGAGCTGGTGCATCTGTCCAGCTTCCTGCTTCCTGCTCCCACTTCCAAGCTCCCTGCACCTTTTCCATGCATAGGACTATGCCAGATGTTGGCCCAGTGTGTGGGACAGGAGCTGCAGCCTGGTGGGGGAGAAGGACTTTGTGATCAGCAACAGACACAAAGACCTTTGTGGCTGGTGTTACTCTGCACATGAAGGGAAGGCTCTTGGAAAAAGCTGCCAAACTTGGCAGCTGGGAGAACTTGGCATTCTCTCAGTCATCTTTGGACATGAAAATTTTCACCTAGACAACCTGTAGGAGACTGTAGGGAAGGGGAGCTCTGTGTTTATATGTAGGGCTGGGAAAGGGCCTTCTCCCTCTTTTGCTCCCTGCAGCTGGGTTCCTGGAGCTTTCATATGTCTTGCTTTGGTGCTGGCCCTTGGAGGGTTGCCAGGGAAACTGTTGGCCAGCTCCGGAGATGTAGCTGGAACCGAGGCGAGTGGGTGACTCAGGCGCCTTCTCTTACACCGCAACCCCCTCCCCATGAAATGGGAAAAGATTTGGGAGACTCCCCTGATCCTCCGAGGTGACTCTGCTTTTTCTTTCTCCGGATAGAGCAGCCTCTCCAGAGCCCTGAGTGGTGGGAGCTAGCAAGATTTCCCCAGGGAGGGAAATAGCCCCAGACGTTCAGGTCCCCCCACAGATTCATCCGAGAACAGCGGAGGAATCCAGTCGGCCTGGGCGATCGATGGTAAACTCCTATTGTGTCCATCCAGGCTTTCCGCCCGCTCGCCTGCCTGTCCGTCGGTCCGTCGGGGTAGTATGCGGCAGGAGCCCTGGCGGAGACGCTCTCCCGGGTGCAGACCCGGGATAATTATTGATCTGGGCTGCTGTGGACTTCTGACCTAGGCCTAGGAGGGAGAGGACCCGGAACGCGGGCCTCGGCCCCGGGGGCGGGAGGTGGGCGGGCCGCGGAGCAGGGCCAATCACCGCGGCCGGGCCCCGCTAGTGGTGGTCGACCCTACCCAAACAAAGCAGCATGCGCCTGCCGCCCGGGGGCCCGGCTGGGGAGGCGAGCCGGGAAGCCTTCCCACCTCCGCGTAACTAAGGTGCGCGCGGGTCGGGCTCCGCCGAACGCGCCGGCACCTGGGTGCGCCGTGGGCGTTCCGGATCCCTCCACGGCGGGCGCGCAGGGGGCGCGAGGGACCACGGGGCTCGCTACCGCGCGCCGGACGGAACCAGGAAGCAGCGCGCGCCCGCGTCGGGCGAGCTCGGGGCGCCGCGCGTCCCCGGGTCTCCGCGCGCGAGCGGCGCGCGCGCCCCCGTGGGCCCCGGCGGGAGGAGAGTCGGCGGCCGGAGCCGTCACCCCGGGCGGGCACCGAGCGCAGGCGACTACGCGCGGCGGCCCGGCCCAGGGAGGGAGCGAGCGGGAGGGCGAGCGAGAGAACGGGGCCGGAGCAGCTGCTGGCGCCGAGGGGCTGAGAGAGGTAGGAGCCGCGGGGCGAGCCCTGGGCCCGGGACCGGGGGAGCGAGGCCGGGGAGCCAGTCCGGGCGGGGCCCCGGGCTCCAGCCGCCGAGACGCCCGGCAGGGCCGCGCCGCCGCCATCGTTTCTCCGGCGGCGAGGCGGCCACGGTGGCTGCGCTCTGGGTGAGGGGTGTTTGGGGTAGAAGGGAGTCGGGGCGTGCTGCCGAGGAGGCTGGGACGGTGTCGGGGCAGGCGAGGGGGATCAGGCGGACGCCGCGGCGGATGGAGGGTGTGCAGGATAGAGACTGCGTGCGCGTGTGTCTGGGTGGATGTGTGGGGACCCCACACCCCGAGAGCGCAGGAGGCTGCTGTCGGCCACCTTACACCTTCACGTTGCAATTCTGAATAGTCCCTGCAGTCTCCTTGCTTTTCTTTATTTTTCAAAAAAGAGATGCTTGCTCTCCCCGATGATGAGACGACCCTGGGGGTGCCCGGTGCCCAGTGCGGTGGGCGGCATTAGCAAAGCTTCATGAAACAGTGCCTTATAAGGATTCAAGACCACAAATACGAACACTTTGATAAGGCTTCAGGGGGCGGGATCCCACATCAGGACCCGCCAGGCCTGGGCTTTACGTGTGGCAGTGGGATGCGGTGTGTTGTTTTTTTTTTTTTAAGCCAAGGGTAAAGAGTAAAAAAGTGTTCGTGGTGTCGTGAGGGGTATATGGAGAGTCCAACGGGAGTCCTTGTATCACGGAGTTGGTCTGAGACTAAATGAATCTGGCAAGATGGTCAGGACGATTAAAGAGGACAGAACTTGCATGGAGCAAGAGGCGTTTGCAAACACCTGTAGCCAGCAGTGGTGGAAAAGGCACAGGAGAGAACAAGTGCCAGCTTTTAGAAAGGTGGGATTAATCAAAACCACAATAATTATTTAAGAGGTATTGATTCTCTTCCCCAGAAAGCCATGCCTGGTTCTTTTTCTTGTACCCTGTGATCCTGTTATACTTTGTAGTAGATAAATAGTGACTAAAGTGGGTCATAGAATGTTAGAGCTGAAAAGGACCCCAGCAATTATGCTACATTCTTTTATTGTACAAATGAGGAAACTGAGGCCCAGATAGGTGGATTAAGTGTCCTGCTCAGTTCACAGGGCTTGTGTAATAGTTCAGGGACTGAAACTTTGGGGACTCTCAGATTGGTGCTCTTCCCAAAGTACAGTAAAGTATATTGATCTTTGCCTAATTACGATTCCACAGCTTTTCTCTAGAACATCCTTGGGGAATGCCCCTTGAAAGGGCTCCTATGTCATCAGGTATTACACTGGGCTTATGTCATTTTTTCAGTCTGTAAGTGGTGTTTATTGTCTGCTTATATCTTAGATTTCCAAAGTGATTGGATAGCCATTTGGGCCATAATAAGCTTTCAGCTATTGAGCCTACATTATTTTTAGTAATTTCGTTATCATTCAATTAAGATAATAGAACTTTGTCTTTTTCCCCATACATATTCTATTGTTGTTCATTCGTTTGTATTACATTGTTTCATATTTACTGTCTTTAGTTCCTAGAAGAGGATATACTTTATTTAGTTTTTCTAATTTCATTTTGTAACACCGTGAACTTGAATTGTTTCTGATCATTTCAGATAAGGAGGACCGACTGAGATTTTTTATTTTAAGGCTTCAGGTGTTTTGTCCATTTGGGCACCAGTTTCCATCTCAGGAAAGATCACAGAATGGATAAGAGCTAAAGGAGGGAGGGAGAAGGGATTGCTGATTTTAAGAACAATTTACTATGTGGCAATTTGTATTTCTTTCATATATAATTAAAACAACACCACATCTTTGGTCAGGTGAGTGTTATCTAGTAGATGACTTGTTTTCTGTAGCCTCTGAAAGATGAAAATTTCAAGCACCAGGTTGAGACACAGAGAAAGAATGGAGAATTTTTGTTTTTGGTTTTTAGGCAAACCATCAGGGGAAAAAAAGGAGTTGATTTCTATCACCAGCGCTTTGGTTATTGCATAACTTGGGAGCTAAACTATGCACAAAATCTTTGCTATATATCCAATTTTATAAAGTAGCTCACCTTCTCACTAGTCTTCAGCCTTTTTAGTTTCATATTTTTGCCAACAGGATATATATATGGGTTGTGTTAAGAAACTTAAGGTAGATGTGTTACTTATATGTTTCTTCATGGTGTGTCTGATAGTAGGGGAAAACTGTGCTATCATTGTTCAGAGTATTACAACATAAATATTTTGGTCAGTACTTCCTATCTTGCTCTGACTTTTCAGTTCATCTTCATTTTCTTCCTCTCCGCTGATTTTGTTTTTATTTTATTTACATATGCAAAAGCCACATCAAGACTAAAGGTGTCATTTACTGCTTTTTGGGGTATTTAATGTCAATTTTTTTCAAATTGTGTTAGTGTTAGTATCAAATTATTTTGTTATTTGTGTTGAGCTTATATTTATTAATATATATGTTTATTGTGGTTTATTTGGCTTGTTAGTGTAGGTGAGTGATGCAGGTGGTCTTGTCTTATTGTTAAAAGGAAGATGTTCTCAATGGTGAGTGACATGCTTAAGATTAGGGGAAGGTTGACTTGTGGAATCAAAGGAATTCTAACTCTCCTCAACCATTCTAGTGCCCTACAAACATGTATGTATCTCATAATGTTATCCACAGATTTCTGGATATTCTAACTATCAATGGCACAATTTCCCTTTTTATTAGAGTATAGATTATTACATTATTCCTACCAAAGGAAAAAATAACCCCCCAATTGTTATGATTTTTTTTTTAAACATCTGAATCATTATAAAAAGCTATCAGACAATTTCAGGTTACTGAGATCTATGGAAGATTATCTATTTACTATATAATAAAGTATTAAAATGTTTTGACTGGGGAACTTAATGCTTAAAAGTTAGCTCTAAATAATCAGTGTCCTCAAATGTGTGATGTTTAAAGGAAAAAAGCTTTTTGATTCTGAGTTTTGTGCATAGAACCGTTCTAAAACCAGAAGTATTTTTTCCCCTGCAATGTTGGAAACAGAACAGTTTTATGCTTATTTCTGGGAATAAGAAAGTCAGATTTAGCGATCTAGTTTCCATTGTTCTGACAGTTTTTGTACATTTAAATTGCAAGCATCATAGTGATAACACTTTTTAAAAATTGTATTCACTCTTAATTATAGTGGTCTTATTCGAAGTTAAAAAGAAAAAAAAACCTTCAAGGCCACTATAATTAATGTTGACATTGATCCTTTACTACTGAAAAACCTAAGCCAGTGTGGAGGTTTTACATATCTAAATCTGTGCTGTTTCTTCTAATCAAAAGAGAGGAGTACTTTACAGGCGTTAGATCTTTAGTTGGTTGAATGAGACCCTCACTTTTAGTGGTTTCAGGGTTTTAGATGATGTTTTATTACTTGTTAGTTTTGGTCACACCCATGACTTCCTTGGAAGGTAGCTTTGAGGTTTGGTTTCCTTTTTTTTAAATGGTAATATTGGGGCGGGGGTGCTTCCTGTTTGTATTTTCAAAATTAGGTCCGCATGTTAGCCTTCTTGTAGTGTCGTATTTTTATTTTAAACATATAAAGACAAAAATCAGATGCCATGTGGTTTTCCTTTGAGATCCATTGTATGGCTTCATGACTGCTTTGTTGAGCAAAGCATGAATGCCCGATGGGGAAGTCAGGATGTTCTTAAATCTTTCCCCCACTCTCTTCAAGGTCTAACAGCCTTGGAAGGAGTCTTAAAATAACAACAACAAAAGAATTAACAGAATAATGGGGCTGCTGCTACCTCTTTCCTCCCAGGTAGCTGGAAAATATCCAACACTGAATTGAAACATGTTATATAGAGCCTGAAAGTCAGAGCTTTAAAGAGGAGCTGCACTTAGTTTATATGATGAAGAACCTCACATACTAAACAATGGCTATACCAGTTTTTTCCTGAATTCACCTCAAAACCATACACAAAGTCATGGATGTGTTAAATAATAAAAAGGAGAAATGTAGGGTATGATAGTATAGCTCTGGAGGAATCCCCTTCAGTCTTAAGTATCCTTCCTTGACCCTTCTGGGTCATTTTTAAGTGGTAGGTCACTTTTAATATGCATGTTGGAGAATGAGTTGAGTCGAGCCTTGGGAAATAGGTATAGTATTGTTTCAGTGATTAAAGCAAGTGGTCTCTTCCTGGCCTTTAGCTTTATTCTCAGACAGCAGTTCTTTTTTTTTTTTTTTTTTTTTGTAGAGACAGAGTCTCACTTTATCGCCCTCGGTAGAGTGCCGTGGCATCACACAGCTCACAGCAACCTCCAGCTCTTGGGCTTAGGCGATTTTCTTGCCTCAGCCTCCCGAGTAGCTGGGACTACAGGCGCCCACCGCAACGCCCGGCTATTTTTCTGTTTTTGCAGTTCAGCCAAGGTCAGGTTTGAACTCGCCACCTTCGGTATATGGGGCCAGCACCCTACTTGTTGAGCCACAGGCGCCACCCGAGACAGCAGTTCTTAACCTGTGGGTTGAGACCCATAACAAATGTATTAAAAGGCCATGGCATTAGGAAGGTTGGGAACCACTGTTCTACGAAGT